>OZ007496.1:110514588-110774588 GCA_963931805.1 Microdon myrmicae
CCTTTAATAAATTAAGACATTTCTCTAAATAATAAAAATGTAAAAAGTTAAAAAAAAAAGTTGAAGTGTGCGCTCGTGGTAAAATATAAAATGTTTATATCTGTTTTTTAAAACCCTTTACTTCACACATTGCCGAGTTGTGATTAAAAAAAGAAAAACTTCATTCGACCACAAATTGATCCTATCGACGAAGATTGAAAAAGTTTTCAATAACATGGACGCATTCGTTTTTGCGAATTCATATACAATAACACAATTTTAAGTAGAAATAAAACAGAGGAAAATTTGTTTTTTGTTGAATACAATTCACTAACAACATTAAACAAAAATACAATATTTAAAATTTGTAACCCTTAGAAACCGATGGAAGTAAGCAAGAAAGACAGATCAATAATGACTAAACTAGTGGCTCGATAAGCCTAATAATAAAAATAATCCGGAAAGGAAAAGGAGGCGAGATGAACAAAAAAAAAAGTTGCACTTTACGCGGCTACCACAAGATATCCGTTTAGTAATTGAGCTTTTGAATTTTTGTTGTTGTGCGAAGTGAAAATGAATGTACAACCCAAACAGGAGGAAGGAGGGTACCTTGGAGGCAAAAATAATACAGGCTCTCCACTATACGAGGGACCCAAAAGTAATCCTGACGCATAGGTGGCGGCAGTTATTAAAATATAATGACTGTGGTAGATAGTACCAACCTTAGAAAGTTTAAGTTTCAAGTTTGAAGACGCTACGCTGTACTTGTTACTTGTTAGACAGCCATCAATAATGAACTCTGTCAGTGAATTTATAAATTTTGAATTTATAATTTTGAAAAAGGAAAAACCATTAACGGCGAGTACTATGCTATGTATTTATTGCAGCGTTCAAGTGATGAAATTCAGAAAAAAGGCCGCATTTGGCGAAAAAGAAGGTGTTGTTCAATGTGTACGGGCCACACATCCATTAGACTGTGCCCCAAATCAATGATTATATTGTTATCGGCTGATACTATAGCGTTTGAAATAATAGTGAAGAAGAACGTGTGATTCGAACTGACGCTATGACAGTTTGAATCACCAAACATTTTTACCTAAACGTTACCCATCAGGCTACTGGGCGATTTTAGAATTTGATTTTTAAACTCGACTATACTCCACTGATGTTATGTTATCGCTTGGTATACGACTCTGATGTATTTTCTTATTCGATTTTTCGTTCGATACTCTTCACTATTTTGCTTGCGAATTGTTTTTATGCATCTGTTAGAGTCGCCACAATACTACTGACCCAAGGTAGTTAAAGGATTGCATTACTTCATATTTGTGCTCCACCACCCTGATAGTTTGCATCGTGGTATGATTTACCCCATAAATAAGAAGGCAGCAACTATAGGGGTATAACATTGCTGAGTACCACCTATAAGATACTCTCCACCATCCTACAAAATCGGATAGTCCCATACGCTAAAGCCATCATTGGTCAATATCAGTGTGGCTTCATCCCAGGCAAATCAGCGATTGATCAGATATTCACTCTTAGGCAGGCGATGGAAAAATGTCTGGAATTTAAGATTTCGTTATATCATCTATTTATAGACTTTAAAGCCGCCTACGACAGCATAGCCAGAGTAGAACTATATAATGCTATGAGAGAGTTCGGTATTCCAAACTAATTGATACGAGTTTGTAGGTTGACCATGACCAACGTAACTAGTCAAGTAAAAATAGCGGGATTCTGTCCAAACCAATAAACATCTTTAAGAGACTCCGACAAGGAGACCGTCTGGCCTTCCTCCTCTTCAACCTGGCGTTCGAGAAAGCAATCCGTGACTCTGGCGTCACAACAGGAGGGACTTTTACCACCAAGTCCAGCCAGACACTTGCTTACGCCGATGACATTGATATCATCTATAGAACCGAATCGTCTGTACAGGACTCCTTCACCCAGATCGAGCATGTGGCACAAAAGCTGAGACTGCACATTAACGAGGGGAAAATGATGAGTGATATCTTGTGCCTTGATGCACTCATCCTTGTTTCTCCGATGCCATAGACGGACATGGGGCCTTTGTTTCGTTCATAAACGAGAAACGACATTGAACTAAATATCGTTTTCAAAACATAAGCATCCACTTACCAATTGCGGCTAAATTAACCACAGGGCTGATACGCTCACCTTAACAAAATATACGGAATATATATACGGAAGGGTAGTGAGGACCATACTTACTGATGCATCATCGCTGCCCCGGCAAGATGTTGCAATGCAATATAACAACCACCAGCACTAACCACACATAACATAACAATCACCAGCATTATCCAGACCAATCAACATAACAATCAGCAGCAGTGACAGCCTAAACGAAAGGAAATAGTAACCAGGTCGCGAATATTAAGATGGGCCGAACATGTGGCGCGAATGTGCAGCGATAGAATCGTTCGTAGAATTCTTGACGGTAGACTAACGGGAAAGAGGCCGACAGGACGGTCGCGACGGAGATGGGACGCCAATGTAAGGTTTGACCTGTATATAATATATATGTATATATATATATATATATATATATATATATATATATATATATATATATATATATATATGTATATATGTATATATATATATATATATATATAAGTATACATATTTATATATATCTATCTATATACAGTTGTGGCGAACTAATTAAGAACGATTTTAGCACTGTGGGGGTTTCTCTATTCTACATGAGAAACAACCCACAATCTCAACAACAATTCCCACCTAATTTCGACCGCTTTCAGCGCGCCATACCTACTCATTTCCTTCATATGTGATTCCCCCTGTAAAACATGTTAAACGGACGTATAGCTAAACTCATTATCCCATGCAAATAATGCATAATTGAGTTTAGCTACATTCTTGTCATACGGGAACCCCGTTCTTGCTAACCATGAGTTTCCCATCAGAAATCTCATAATGTCGGTTAGCAACAGCAAATCTAAACGAACGACGCTGTTGCATCATAGCAAAATCACTGGGGTTATTTCAGCGTCTTGGAGTCTGGCTCTCACGCTGATTATTTCCCAAGCATCAGCGGCGTCCTATTGACTTCCCCTCAGATCATCCATTCGCTTGGGATCTATGATCTCTTTTTGCAGGGGGGTGACATCAGCTAGGGTTTCCTCTCATTCGTATTTCTGTCTTTCCACGGTTCAATGTGCTCCGACTACACCATAGCCGTACCACTGGGTCACCAGGTCATGTCAGTAGCTGCATCTGATACCAACACACACAACCAACGCAACCCCGACATCACAGCACATCATGTTTCTGTTCTTTCATTCTCCATGTCCGTCAATTACACTATTAGCAAAAGTTACTCACACTTTGACGAGCGTGGGGTTGAGAGAGCAGAGGCGTGGTCTCTTTTGGTTGTCCTGTGTGTGGGATGAAATACGAATTTCACCCCTGATTCAAATCAGTCACTATTGAAAACCACGGTGGAGGGTCGCGCCGCCGCTAGTCACATCACAATCGTTCGAGCGAAAGGTCGCGTCGTATATTTCTTCAATAAAAAAAAACTAATGAAATAAAACGAAAAGTTATTAATTTAAAGCTTTCCTTAGAGTGTAAAATAGCATATTGTATGCGTTTCAAATTCATGTATTTAAATAAGGATATCTGTAAACAGACTTGAGCTTCAAGAAAAATAAAAAAAATAAAAAAAAAAACTTTAAATAACAAAAACAGTGCCTTTTATTTCTGCTCTTTCGGCAACGTGCGTTCGGAGTAACAAGTGTCGGGGGATTTAAGTGAATCCTGTGCCATACGTTGGCATAATACTTTTACCCCCATAGCACCTCCTGGTAACACCGTTGCATCAATTATGAGATATGACAACCATCATGAAAAGTACCGCCATTCCTTCCTTCATCTCTATTCTCATGTATATATATATATATATATATATATATATATATATATATATATATATATATATACATATTGTTATGTTATGTATATATATATATATATATACATATTGTTATGTTATGTATATATATATATATATATATACATATTGTTATGTTATATATATATGTATATATATATATATATATATATATATATATATATATATATATATATATATGTAGCGATCCTAAATCACTACTCCCATCCAAATCCCCAATATCATCATTAACCTACATCCAATTCCCATATTGAATCACATCAGCGATAAATTAAACCAAAAGTTAATTTGTCGCACATTGATTCAATTTCCCATTAACCTACACACGAATTCCAAATTGAATCACATGAGCAACGAATTAAACCAAAAGTTAATTCGTCGCACATCGATTCAATTCTTAAAATCCTGACATTATGAAATGCTTAATTCAAAACGCATTTCATGATTCCCCTTCCAAGAAGCCATTCAAATAAATCCTTAAACAATTCCTAGAACACAATTCCAATTGAAGCACACAAAATCTTGTGTGTGCTTCTTGGAATTTTTACACCAAAATAGTTGACAATTCTCAACTCAAAATCGGGTAAAAGGGTGACCAATTTCGATTTCGTGATTAGTAGAGTTCCAGAGGCCGAATCGCTGGCCGTGCATCCAGGATTCTAGACCCGAAGGGCGAACCTACGCCGCATCAAAAATAAAATAAAGTCACCAAAAGAAACAAAAAATTTAAAACAAGATTTTTATTTGCCCATTAGAAGTAGTACGGGCATCATCAGCAATAGCGACTCGGGTTTTGGGCAGTACAGCGGCAAAATAGGACGCACATCACCTGGCGGGGACCTGCTCGTGGAACGACCAGAACAAAAAGGGCATCCGCTGGATGTTCGGCCACATCAGGACCAATCCAGACATTAAAGACCCGCAGGACCCTTCATAACAGAGCCGGAAAATCCAACAAGCCTCCAGTAACCGGAAGCAGTCCGAGCGGACCTACCCAAAAGGCACGGAGGTAAGCCAAAATTATTAATACTAATTTCATATATCCTCCACATATATATATATACATATATATATATATATATATATATATATATATATATATATATATGTATATATATATATATATATATGAAATAAATAAATAAATATGTATAAAGGGTATATATATATATATATATATATATATATATATATATATATATATATATATATATATACATATATATATATATATATATATATATATATATATATATGAAATAAAGGGTGGTTAAATTTTAAGGACATTTCTCAATTTCAGACTAACTCAATTTGAAGTATGGAAAGATCAATCACAATCGAGCAACGCGTTAAAGTTATTCAGGCTTATTATGAAAATGGGCGTTCAAATCAAAATGCATATCGTGCACTTCGTGATTCTTTCGGTCAATTTAATCGTCCAAATGTGCGTACAAGCGGAAAAATCGTTCAAAAATTCGAGCAAACCGGGTCTGTATGAGATGTGAAAATACCAGTGCATGCTCGTACAGCTCATACTGCAGAAAATATTGCTGCTGTTCGCGATAGTGTGGCTGAAGAGCCGTCCACCTCAACTTGTGGTCGTGCCCAACAATTGCACCTCTCACGCTCGTCGTTGATGAACATTATACATAAAGGCTTGCATTTACACGCTTACAAGGTGTAATTGACTCAAGAACTAAAGCCTCTTGACTGGTGGTCAGAATGGTCAGAATGGTGGCAAGAAATGGCAACAGCGGATGATCAATTTTCGAAGAAAATCATCTTCAGTGATGGGGCACATTTTCACCTCAGTGGATTCGTCAATAAGCGGAATTGCCGCATTTGGGCGAATGATAATCCAAGAGTGATTGTCGAAAAACCAATGCACCCACAAAGAGTGACTGTTTGGGGCGGTTTATGGGCTGGCGGCATCATCGGGCCGTATTTTTTCCAAAATGAGGCCGGTCAGGCAGTTACTGTGAATGGTGTTCGCTATCGTGAGATGATAACGAACTTTTTATGGCCTGAATTGGAAGATATGGATGCGGACGATATGTGGTTTCAACAGAACGGTGCCACTTGCCACACAGCTAACGAAACAATGGCTCTTTTGCGCGACAAATTCAATGGTCGTGTTATCTCACGTGGTGGCGATGTCAATTGGCTGCCAAGATCATGTGATTTGACACCGTTGGACTTCTTTCTTTGGGGTTATTTGAAAGAAAAGGTGTACGTCGATAAGTCAGCAACAATTCAAGAGCTAAAGGATGAGATAATTCGGCACATTAACGGCATAGAACCTCAATTATGCCTCAGCGTAATCGAAAATTTGGACCATCGGATGGAGGTGTGTCGCCGAGGTCGCGGCGACCATTTGGCCGATATTTTGTTCCATACATAATTGAACCATACCAATATTATCATAATAAAAAGAAAAGACAATAATTTCCTAAATAATTTGTGTTTTACTCAAAATCAACATCGGCCCTTAAAATTTAACCACCCTTTATATATGTATATATATATGAAATAACTTGTGCTTGTGAAATAATTGTAAATAGGACAGTATTTAGTTTCATTTAGTGTCTTTTTTTTTCATTTTTATTAAGTGAAAAATGTCATTATTTTTTAGTTTTTTGTAATATAAATGTGGAATTAATAAAAAAAAAATCATAACCCTTTATAAATGTGTTCTACTTCAATTTACCGCGGACAAGCCGCACACAGTCCCTATACAACCCGAACCAATTTTAACTGCTTAATTTCTGATTTACAATACAACAAGAATAAAAATAAAAATTTTAACAAAACACGTAAGTGAAAATCTGGAATTTAATAAAAAAAAAGCTTTGGCTTATAAAAGGCATAAACACTCTACACTAGTCAGGCCAAGCTGATCCATCTGATATCTGAAAAGTTGAATTCAATTGTTTGCTTTTTCTAAAACCTTTAAAAAGAGCCTATTGATTGATTTGGAATTTATAGCAGTCCCCTGGTACATAAAATTAGAAATCAAATTCGATAACCCAATGACGGACGAACGCCACTTGGTTGTTTAGATAATTCAATCTGTCCCATGCTCATGCGTATTATCTTTTGTTCGAAAAGTTTCCGTTTACGAGCGATTTAATTTATTTTATTGCTTTGCTGGAACAACTAATGATTCTCTAAAATAGTTTTCGTGTAATTTATAGCTTGCACATAAAAGGATTACTGGGACATTCACTTAAGTTATATTTTAAATGAGACTATTAAACGTGCTAAGTGCAGAACTTTAATGTTTGCTGTAGAAACGGATGTTTTCTGTGTATGCTACTTATCAATGTTATGGGTATTCCTAATTGCTAACCAGTTTTACAGAGGCAGACTGTCGATAAGGAGAAAGAGGACGATAAGGATAAGGAACTACTATAAACACGTCAACGTACATTATGTAGTTTGAAATAGATTTTTTGAAAAATACCATTTGGAGTGACGTGACGTAAAATTATCTTTAAACATTTTTATTTCAAATGCTCTTCGCTGTTCATGTGTTTGAACAAATTAAATGAATGCAGAGACTGACGCTATTGAATGGTTATACATATTTGTCTAAAAGTTGTAGTTCTTTTATCAAAATACGAATAGTAAAATGCGGTTAACAGTCTAATAAAGACAGAGGGACACAGGAAATATCATCTTAACACTTTGCTGACCGATAGCCTATTAATTAGATTTTGGTCGATGATGCTCATCGACCGATAGCCCTTACCGACCGAGAGCCCATTAATCGGTTCTTATGGCGATAAACAATTACTATTATATGGGCAGTAATTTGTTATAATATTATTATTATTATTAATTATTATCATTATTAATTATTATTAATATTATAAGCAGTAATTTGTTATATTATTTATATTGAGGTACATTGCTTAGTTGCGTTGCCTTTTAAGCTCTTTCTCTTCTCGATGAACGAAAAAAATTGGTTTGGAGAGTTTGATTTAGACGATTTATCAGATTTTCCTGACACTCAAGAAGTGATAGTGGCGATGAAAGTGATGGCAGCGAAATAGTAATTCTGCATCGCCACTAATATATAGTAATTCAGAAGACGATGAAATAAGTAACATCGAAGACGATGCAAACAACGTTGAAGATGTCGATGATATATGGTTGACGCACGACGAAGCATTTTGTTAAATCTAATTATTATTTTGTTAAATCTAATTATCATTTTGTTAAATCTAATTATCATTTTGTTAAATCGAATTATCGTATAATAACAGGAAGCGGAAAACTGTATCTGAGCATACGAAACGCACAGATACTCCCGTGCGAAAGTCTAACAGAGCCGGCGCCAGGAAGAATCTGCAGCTGAGCTCCGCTATATAAATAAAATTATGTATCTAGTTCTCCCATCGGATCTAAAGAATGTTTTTAAATTACTTATTCTCTTCGCATTTAGTTGGCGGCCAACTTTTTGTAGTCCAACACAGGAATGCGTATGTTCAAATGACTCCCGGGAATTCACGAAAATGAGAGGTCATTTCAATTCATATTCCCATAAAAGGCCATACTGTGTAACCTAACTCAGTTTGCGGCACAATGACCCTAAATAAACAAACAATCTGTTGATGTTGACGTGAGAGAATGAGCTTACACTGTTTGAAGGATTTGTTTTCCACTTCCTTTCACTTGAATCGCATTACCATCAAAAGCAGTTGTTTTGCGTTGATTGATGATATCAGCAAACAATGCCATGATGTCTTGACAAGCTTTGGTATTCTATGTGGTATCTGGGTTGTACAATAATTTAAATTATGTGGTCCATTGATTTATGTGATGTTGTATTCCAGAATACTACCCTTATTAAATTTAACACTGAATCTCCTAACACATCCTTAAAAACTTCACTTAACATATATTACATTCTCACTTAATACATACCATTCATAAACATTCACAATATTACCAGTTACAGCACACTTAATAACCTGCACCTTTTTATTTATTGAAAACATAGCAACTTGGATTTTCGTCCGAATTGAATGTGAAAAGTCACAGAAGAAAAAACAGATAGAAAAAAAATTCAGTTCCGAACGAGTTGAGTTCGGAAAAAAAAGTGAAAATAAAATGAAACCAGATGAAAATAATGAAAAGAGTTAAATTTTAAACATTTTAATTAAAACTTTCATATGTAGACAAATTTAAATAAAACCAGAAAAAAGTTAATATGCAGTGAAAAAAAAAAAAAAAAAAAAAAAAATCCACACGCGCAGCCGAAAAGGAAGAAAAGCAGAATCACAATCTCAAACAAAAGTTCCGTTGGATAAACCAAAGTCAAAAATCAACATTATACCATTCATCCGAGCAAGCAAAGCAAGAAAAGAGAGAAGGAGAAAAAAAAAATTCTCCCATTAACATAGGCGACTCAATGCAAACAATCAATAATTAAATTAACACTAACTTAAAGCCAATAACAACACTGGTGGCAGCGGTGGGATACAACCAAAGGATCCCAAATAAAAAGAAGAAAATAAGAAGAAAAAAAAACCAAGAAAAAAAAATTTTTTAAACAAAACAAAATTTAAAACAACAAAAAAAAAAAAATGTTTATAAGAAGAAGAAAAAAGTAAACATAAAACAACGAAAAACAAAGTAAACAAAAAATTTAAAACAAAAAAAAAATAAAGTGAACACAAGAGAAATAACCAAATAAGAAGAAGAAAAAAAATTTTTCAAGAAGAAAAGAGAGAAAAAAAAAACAGGAGAAATAACCAAACCAAAATAAGAAGAAAAAAAAAAAACCCTCGACATAAAACAACGAAATAAAAAAAAAAAAAAGGAAAGCAGCAAAGACCAGGATGAGCAATCAACTTTAGGACGTGAAGTCTGCCTGGCGTCAAAGAAAAAAAAATCTAAAAAGAAAAAGAACCACACAAAGGAAACAACCAAGGAAAACTGAAGAAAAAAAAACAAAACAGCAACACTCAAGACTGCTATCAACAGTACACCGACAACATTTAGTAGAGTAAGAATTTTTTTTAGCGACTTTTCTCTACTTTTTTTTAGGAATATTTTCTACTTGGAAGCTCTCCTTATCCCAATAGAATATTTTTTGGATAGAAATTTCTATCTAAATTATTTGCAAATTCTCATTTCAGTATTTCGAAGACATTTCCGTTTCTTTTCTTTCTTTCTCGTCGAATTTTCTTTCTTTTCAGTTTTGGGACCAATTTATTTTTCTTTCCTATATATATATATATATATATATTGAATAACCAAAAGAAAGGCCAATTTTTCCATAACCATATTTTTAAGTTAACCATATTTTAAGAATTGAATTTTCGCCATACATTATTTTAAACTTTCACTATTACGAGTCCATATTACACGAGACAGGCGGCTAGGCAGGGGGAAGAACAAATCCACTATCAACCGATACACATTAAACCCCCTGAAATGGCTCTTTCTGTCGGAATTTCTGATGTTTTCAGAATCGTCCCTACCTTTGACGGGAAACCCTGCGACTTAGGTAAATTTATTTCCGGGGGAGACGTTTTATTTAGATCCATAAAGAAGGCAGACCCGGATATATACGAGACATTTTTAGAGCTAGTCAAAACTAGACTAGAGGGTCATGCTTACGATCTGATCAGGTATAGGAAAATCGCTAAGTGGGAGGATTTAAAAGATAAACTCGAATCGGAATATAAAGAGGAGCAATCTCGGTCGACGGCACACAATGAGTTGATTTCTCTGAAACAACGCTACAGAGAAACCGTCCGGGAATACGGTGATAGAGTCGCGAATGCTCTAAGGACTTTAAACTCTGCCACGTGTGAAATAACAGCAGACGCGGTGGTTAGGGAATTCTTAATGGAAGAAAACAAAAAATTGGCCGTACAAACATTTGAGGATGGACTAAACAACGAACAGCTAAAGATACTAGCTAAAGTCCATGGGGGAAACAATTTAAAACAGTCGATTGCACATGCAGTGTCACATGCGGCTCGAATGGATAACTCTCCCAGGTCATATCAATACAATGAAAAACCTACATTCAATCGTATAGTCTGCCAAACCTGTGGTAAGCCAGGGCATACACAGGACACATGTTATCGGAACATGCAATCCAACTTTTTTCCGAATAGACAACCCATAAAAAGGGAATATAACAGTGTATGCAATTTCTGTGGACGGAATAATCACACAGAGAATGAGTGTAGATACAAGATATCTAGGAATGAATCGGCTTCAACAAATTACCAACAAGGTACAACAACGCGTAACCCATTCCGAAATAATCCTACAAACTCTGAAAATCGTTTTGGTGAAAATTCTAGGAGCACCAATAGACAAAACGATAGACAAAATGTTCACTTTTCTCGGGTGCAAGAGTCGGAAAACGAGGCCTGACGCCAACCAAAATTTATGGAAGACAGACCAAAGTTTTCTATTTACAGCATTAGATCTTTGGAAATAGATAACGACCATTTTAATGAAGCTCCTAGCCAAATTTACCCTGAGCCCACATACTCCTATAAACCAAGCCATATAAACGAAGATAACCCTGTCCCTAATATAAAGACTCCGATTCATACTCCCATTCTGGAAAACAATTCAGCAACACAGACTGAAAATCCGAAATTTTCAGCAGTATTAAAGACTGAAATCGCTAATATCTCAGATATCCCTATTGACAACGCAGACACTTCAGCAACCAAGACTGAAAACTCAGCAGTATTAAAGACTGAAAATTCGGAAATTTCAGAAAATATACAAACAGAAACCCCTAATATTCCGGCTATCCCAATAGACAACCACGGCACTTCAGCAACAAAGACTGAAAATTCAGCAGTGTTAAAGACTGAAGACCCAATAGTTGCAATAAAATTCGAAACCCAAGTCAGTTCAGCAGCTAATACTGATGAACAAATCTTTTCAGCAGCAAAGACTGACGGATTAAATGTTTCTACAGCAGATATAACTGAAGAAATAGTTCAAACAGCAAATAGGACTGGGAACCAAGATGTTCTAACAGCTAATAAGTCTGAAGAACTATTCGAATCAGTAAATGAGACTGAGAAACTAAACGATCCATCAGCAGTGAGTAAGACTGAAAAGGTAGACGTTCCGACAGCAGTTAAAGCTATGGACAATGACAACACTAAGCCGAAAACAATAAATATTTTAAACAACGAAAACAAACACAAACACTTACTCAAACACGAAATAATAAAAAATGAAAATAATAATTTAACTAAAATAGGTATTGTAAAGAGTAACTATATAAATACATTACAAGTCTTTTTTTTTCAACAAAAAAAAATTTATTCCAATGCAAAATACAAAAAAATAAAAGGTTACACCGTCATTTAAATTATTTAAGATCATTTTTCAAGAAGATTTTTGGTAATAATCATCTTTATTCAATCATCATAGTAATAGGCCCAGAAAGGTTTTGGAAACTTTTCCATAAATTTAAGGAAAAGATAAACACATAACAAATGGCCTTTGTTTTATTATTCAATATATATGAAATAATCTAACAATTGTAGGAAATGACGGAAATGAAAAAAAAAAAAAAAAAAAAAAAAAAAAAAAAAAAAGTTAATGAGGGGGACGAAAGAAAGAAAATTTTAGAGGTAATATATATTGGAAATTTTAGAATTTATATATATTCGAACGAAAAAGGAAAGAAAGGAAATTTTAGAGGTAACATATGTATTGGAAATTTTGGAATTAATATATATATTCGAACGGAAATGAGAATTTTGAATATTAATATTATATAATTAATATAATAAGTAATAATAACTTTTGGATTAGAAAACAAAAGGTTCCAAGGAGAAATATTTAAATTTAGTTAGGTAATATGTAATGTAAATAGACTATTTTGACTATTTTTCTAGTGTTAAGAACTTTTTGATTATTGAAAAAATTTAGTTAATATATAATGTAAATAGATTATTTTTCTAGTATTAAGAACTTTTTGATTATTGTAACCTTTGATGAAAGATTAATTTTGAAAACCTTTGTAATGTAATTGAACGAAAATCCAAGTTTTTAATTAATCTTAATTTAATATATAGTTACTAGAAAATTATTCTCTTCAAGGATAATTTTCTTTCTCGAAGAAGGGTGGGATGTTGTATTCCAGAATACTACCCTTATTAAATTTAACACTGAATCTCCTAACACATCCTTAAAAACTTCACTTAACATATATTACATTCTCACTTAATACATACCATTCATAAACATTCACAATATTACCAGTTACAGCACACTTAATAACCTGCACCTTTTTATTTATTGAAAACATAGCAACTTGGATTTTCGTCCGAATTGAATGTGAAAAGTCACAGAAGAAAAAACAGATAGAGAAAAAATTCAGTTCATAAAGTTCGTTCGGATTAAGTTGAACGTTTTAAACAAATCTTAGAAATGTATAAGAAATCAATATACATATATATAAAGTATACTTCGTCTTGACCTGTGAAAATAAATGGGTTTTCCAGTTAGTAAATTTCTGGTTGCAACCATCGAAGAAACATACGTATGAAAACGAAACAGAGAGAAAAGGAATAAAAATAAAAGGTCCCCGCTCTTCCCTCAACCGAGGAAGCACGGCGCCGGACATCAACAGTCAATTGGCCCCTCAGGTTTTCGGAAAATGTTAATATGGCGGTGATTTCACCGTAACTATACATTGTGTCAAGAATATTATGTACGAATGGTTTTTCTTTAGTAGCGGGGGATGCAATAAAGGATATTTTTAATTTTTATTGTTACTCAAAGCTATTGTCTGTAGTTCTATCATCGAAATCAGATATTCATACTGCACTTGTCACAATAGATACGCAAATATAATGCAAACTCCAAGAATTTGATAAACGGACGCTGGCACCAAACAATATATATTCATACTTTTATCGGAAAAGTCTGTTCAGGGTTTTAACGAACAGAATTGTGATATTTGACGAACATCCTGATCTGGTCCAACTACTGATAATGCACATTCAAAAGGCAATGTCTGATATGGTTTAAGCGCTGGGGGAAACGTGGAATGAGATATAGATTGTTAAAATGTACCACAGTTAACAGATTTATTAGCAATGCATAAATGTAGTCATTAACCACTGATTCCTGAAAACCACAGATAAGCTCTAATCATAATGGGAAAAGAAAAGATTTTAAACCGATTTGCTCGTTCCTTTTTCCAAATAAATCGAAGGAGGAGTCATAATGATATCCTTCGTCTGAAAAACTCATGAATCCTATTGTTAAACGCAGATATTACCTCCGGAACTAACCTTTTTTTGTGAAGATCCGGAGGCGAAAGTGCCCACTGAAGGTTTCACAAAATTTACGAAACCCCTGCTCCAATCGTTTCCTGGAAAAGGCAATGCTACAAAATAATATTTCGCCGCACAACGCATTTAGCAGCTGGTTCTCCGGATATTTAAATTTGGCCGCCTTAGATGGAATTAATAATGTGAATTATCCCTTCGACACAACTGCTTGCTTGTAGATAAGTATGAGATCTTTTGAATTACTTATTACTTTGAATAAGACGTATTGTGGAATTGATGAAATTCCAAATAATCTACTTCGGCATTCATCCTTGGAAGCAGACAACGTTTATGTTCACTGTTTAATAACGCGCTGAATAATGCACGGTATCCACCGCATTAAAGAACGGCAGACATAGTATCTACCCCATTCCAAAGTAAGGAAGGAGGGGAGTATGTTGTGCGTAGTAATTCCCGATTTGAAAAAAACATGGAATTTCACAATACTCAATTTGTGTTTAAAAGGTATTTTTTATATTGTAGCGAGCTTAGGGTTCACTGGATTAGTTATTTTAATAAATAAGAGCCGTTAAATGGATTCTCTTTGCAAACACTATTAGTCCGTTAATGACAACCGTTTCTTGATACTCCGCTTCTTTACTTATCGCTTCCTCACTTTCTTACTTATCGCGTCTTCGACTGCTTACATCTTACTTACTTACTGATCTGCGTGCGACGTATTTATACTGTTTCTCCTCACTCTGATTCGGCGTTTCGTTTCCGCCCGTTCCACAGCCTCGAATTTTCGACTGCTCATAGTCCAGTATTTTCTAGGATATTCTAGTACTTTGTTTTGGACTTTCCAGGATATTCTAGTACTGATTGTCATATGCGTCACACTACCCTCCGCCTAGATTAAGTTCGTCCCGAACTAAGTTCACTGGTCTTCTGGGCTAACAAAAGTCGCCAGTCGGTCACGATGTACTGTGGGGTAGGAAGTATAGTGTGCGGGCGTACTGCACCGGGTTACCTTCCTCCTCCATCATAATTAAAGTTCAGCCACGGGAAAGCAAGTCAAAGACAAAACCGCTGAAATAACACACTCGGATTCCACAAGGGGCAAACACTCTCAGGAACAGCAATACGGCAAATTGAAACACCGGTTTATTGTTTATTTTTATTTACTTTGCGGTTACAAACATTATTTGGATTGTTACTTATTTTACTAAATCAAAATTTTACACACACGGATTGAACATGGACGTTTTAACCCGCCGTACCGACTCCGGTACGGTGGAGGACGAGCGACCCGACCGCACTGGAGATTGAATTGCGACTCAACGATCGTCATCTCATGCAGAGATGATTTCGCTAAGGAAAAAAGGAAGAGAGAGAGAGAAAAACTCTTCTCTTAAGGGTGTGAATATATCCTTGCCAAGGATATGTTTTATCTCCCACAGGTGTAACGTAGAGTCTCTCTTGTGGGAACAAGAAAACCAGATCTCGTAATAAAGGTCATGGTGGTATGTGTGGGATTGTTCAGATAGATGCGATTCACACGTGCAGTGGAACGACGAAACAGCCAGGCGGCAAAGACAATAGGGAAAAATGACGAAATGCGTCGTTGGTAATGCGGGTCATTGTTTACACGATGCCTCGTCGATATTTTCGACGTTAGGAGAAAAAGGTGCTAAAAGCAAATTGGATTTTTATGGCATCTCTGGCTGCAGTAGAAACCGGGTTCATATTTGCATTAGGAAATGCTGGAGAATTTGGTTTCGGCGTCTATTGCGCTAATTATATGCAGCTGCTTGGGTTGTTTATTGATAAGACAAACCAAAAAGGTTGCCAGGCAATGTGTATGAAAAGGTATATGACGCGGCTGAGAAAATAGACGGCGCGATATTTATGGCCCCTGTCATGACGGTTACATTGAATGCAATCCCAATTATTTTGTTTACAGGAATTCATCTAAGGGAATTTGACTGGCGACGTAGATGCCGAAATTGATTGAAAATTCCTGGTAATTAATAAAGAAATCTTAAGGAGCAATGATATGCGAAGAGAATGCATGAAGGTAAGTTTTCTTTACAGGGACTTAAAGATCATAGATTTGATCTCTTAAATGCGTGCAGCATTTTTAGGTGCCGAATGCGAATGCATTGGCGAGGACTTGAGCGTCTTGGGTGATGATTATGGGGGTTTTTTAGGAAGGTAAACCGTGGGATTTGGCGGAACCGCCTCAGTACCAGTTTCATCTTGGCGTTCGGTCTTCGCTGAATCCTATAGATAAAGTCGTTAATCCTTGTGCGAATCTTATACGGTCCTTCCCAATGTTGCAGCAACTTCGAAGACCTTCCTTTTTGCCGATGAGGGTTATAAAGCCACACGTTATCGCCTGCATTAAATCTGGATTCGTTGGCTCGAACCTTGTTTTCATCCTGTCACTTGATACCTTGATTTGCTTTCGAACCAAATGATGAATCTCATCGAGGCGATTTCTCCATTCGACCACGTAGTCTTCAGTCTTATCTATGGCGTCTGGAGGTATTCCGGATCGCAGATCGGCTGGTAATCGTATCTCTCGTCCAAATATAATTCTTGCTGGAGAATGGCCTGTCGTATCGTGATTAGCCGATCTATAACTCATGAGAAAGGTTTGTACACATTTGTCCCAATATCGTTGGTGATCACTAATGACCTTCGATAAATCTCAATTGAACCTTTCGACCATTCCGTCTGACTGCGGATGTAAGGGTGTGGTCCTGGTTTTCCTTACGCCCAGTGTCACACAGATGCCTTGAAATATCTGTGATTCGAAGTTTCGGCCTTGATCGGAATGAAGCTCACAGGGAACTCCATATCTGCTGATCCAATTATTAATAAGCTGCTAATGACGGTTGTTGCTTCTTGGTTTGAAATTGGAAGGACTTCCACCCACTTGCTGAAGTAATCCATGATGACCAACATGTATTTGTTGTTGTCGTTGGTTCTTGGAAATGGTCCTATGGCGGTTCCACCAAATGCCACGGTTCGCTTACCTAAAAAACCCCATTACCTCATCCCAAGACGCATAAATGTTCGCCAATGCAATCGCATTAGGTACCCGAAAATGCTTCACGCATTTAAGAGATTAAATCTATGATCTTTAAGTCCATGTAAAGAAAACTTACCTTTCATGCATTCTCTTAGCATACCAATTCTCTGTAAGATTTCTTTCTTACCTTATCAGGAACCACAAACCAAGAACCTGAAAACAAGATGATTTGGTTTACATATAATGAAACCATCATGACAGGGATCATAAATATCGTGTCGTCTATTTTCCCAGCCTCGATGGTGTACAAAAAACTATCTACACACACATCGGCTGGCGACCCCTTTCAGCCAGCGATAAACGGTCTAACGCAGATGCATGTAATTAGCACCATCTGCGTTGAGACTAATCCCTTACCAATCACCAAAACGTATCGCAAATACGTCTACCATTTAATGAGTTGCAACTTGATTACTCATAAATCTCTTTTATCCTACTTAGTTCTGGATCCGTTTCCCAGTAAGCTTTCCACATAAACAAAGATCTGACGATCCCGTTCCCTTCCTTTGTGTATCAGGTTCTGCATCGTAGCTTCGATCTATGAAAAGAACCGACGTACACACACACAAGTGTACTGTGGCGATCTTCTGTATGAGATCTCTTGGTTACCCAAAAGAGAGACATTATGTCTCTCTCGGAATGGGAATTGCATCCTTAAGTTAAGAGAGCCAAATTCACTGGCTGAATTTCTTTAATAACGATTGAATATCGTTGAGTCTTATTCCATCCGTTGACCACGCTCGTCGCACGCGTGCCACTCCCGCTCTCCACCGGCAGCGGAGACGCGTAAATAAAAGTCCTGAAGTCGAGTTTTGGATTAAGTTTTAAAAGTGCGGAAGTTGAACGTATACGGTGGAACGTTGCAACCACTTTTGTAAGCCCGTCGATATGTGTAGTTCAGGACCATCGTCTTCAAGTACTAATGTATTCCGAAATAAACTGACCAAAAAATTCCATTGTCTTTTTGTGAAGTTAAACTTTTGGTGTGGCCGTGCATCCTTCTAATAACGAGCCACATACACAGTATGATAGTATATAAATGACAGTTTAAATAAAGAGCTCTTTTTAAGCAACATGCACTAGTGTTTACTTTCCCGGCTGCAGTTCCTGAGTGTTTGTGTGTGCTTCTTTTTTTTTCTTGACGAACAGTTTAGTTTACAGGTGAACTATCTTCTAGCGGAACCTTAGTGACAATAACCAGTGAATGAAGGATGGAGGAAGAAGTGAACCGTGTGCCCGTGTATTGGCACAATACATCTTCCCCACAGTTCTGAGATATCAATCGCAATTCGCTCGAAAGGGGCACCCACGTTGTACTGCAACATAGCGCTTCTTGGTTTTGCTGTTGGTCCTTTGGCCTAAGGTAATGGAAAAAGTCATCAATACAGAGTTGGTTAAGTATTTGGAGTGCAACGGTCTTCTGAATGATCGTCAGTACGGATTCCGTGGCAGGCGGCCCACAGGAGACCTTTTGACACTTATAACCGATATATGGAGATCTGCGATTGAACGGCATGGTGAGTCAAGGGCGGTCGTATTAGATATCTCCAAGGCTTTTGACCGCGTCTGGCACGGGGCATTGCTGAGCAAACTTCGTTCATATGGACTTTCCCAACAGCTTTGCGACTGGACAAGGAGCTTCCTCGAGAATCGATCGATCCGGGTTGTTGTGGACGGCGAGTGTTCGGATCTGTATCCTGTTAATTCGGGGGTGCCCCAGGGTTCTATTTTGGCTCCAACCTTGTTCTTGCTTCACATAAATGATTTGTTGGAGACAACGGATAACAAAGTGTTCAGTTTTGCGGATGATAGTACGCTTGTTTCCTTCTTTTCGAGTGATCGGCCAATTGGTGCATCAACGTCGCACCAGCTGAGATGTAGACAGATTGACTCTCTGAACCAGGATCTAGATAAAGTCCTGCGGTGGGGAAAGGCCAATCTTGTCGACTTCAACGCAACGAAGACCCAGTATACAACATTCACAAAGAAAACCGGATCATCCGTTCCACAGCTGATGATGAGTGGCCGGGCCCTCGGGGCTGGGGAAAGTTTGAGATTGCTCGGCGTCACGGTTTGTGGGAATGTATCATGGCATAAACACGTATCGGGTATCGCCACATCAGCCTCAGGAAAACTGAATTATCTTTTTAGAGCCAAGAAATATTTTACTCCGGCCCAACTTCTTCTCCTATATAAATCCCAAATTAGACCCGCACTCGAATATTGCTCTCATGTTTGGAGCTCGGCTCCTAAACATACCCTCGACCTACTTGAGAGCGTACAAAGACGAGCGATCCGCCTGATCGGGGACACAGCGCTGACGTCGGGACTACAGTCGCTATCACATCGAAGGCGCGTGGCCGACCTCTGTCTGTTTTACAGATATTATCACGGGTGCTGTTCTGCGAAGATTCTTGGCATTGTTCCACGCAATTCGGTCTATATGCGCTCCACAAGACAATCCGACGGATCGCACCCGTTTGTGGTTCATCTCCCGACGGCGCGAACATCCCTGTATCAGAACTCGTTCCGTTACAGAGCAGAGAAGCTGTGGAACTCCCTCCCCACGCGAGTGTTCCCGGAGCGTTACAACCTGCAACTGTTCAAAAAGAACTGCAACAGTTATTTGATGGCATCTCGGGGCGCCCACTCGACGCTATAGGTTCGCCTCTCCCGAGAGAAGTCTAATAAAAAAAAAAAAAAAAAAAGTGCAAGTTGTGCACTTCCTACACCAAGACTCAACGTCATCTCTCATGTGAAGCCAGTAGAATCACGATCGTAATATTGAAAGTGTCTTATTAACTCCCAGATGTCCACCGGAGGCCCCGTCGTGCATTTCTGTTAGTACATCCTTCACTTTTGATGGTGGGACTAGAATCTACATTCAATGGGATTTTCTGTCTGCGGCTTCCCATTTACGCTTTAGAATTCCATCTTCCACCAGCAAGGAATTCCATTGTGCCCAATATGCCTTAAATGTTCCACCAGTACTTCTACTTGTACATTTCGAAGGTCCTACGCCTCTTGTTTTTCTTCCGCTCTATGACAATGTTTATAATCTGGCTTACATAGTCTTCTTGATAGAGCATCAGCGTTATTATGCACCTTCCCTTGACGGTGGGAAATTTGGAAATCGTACGTTTGAAGTCGTTCAATCTAACGAGCTATTTGGTCTTTCGGATTCTTAAAATTTAACAACCATTTCAGGGCGGCATGATCCGTCCGAACTTGGAATCGACGTCCGTAGAGGTACTTATGGAAATTCTTAACGGCTTCTACGGCAGCCAGCAGTTCCTTTCTTGTTGCACAGTAATTATTCTCTGGGTTAGATAGAACTCGACTATAATATGCGACAACGCACGCTTTACCATCGACTTCCTGTGACAACACTGCTCCGATACCTGTGTTACTTCCGTCAGTGTCCAATATAAATTGGCGATCCTATCTTGGGAATGCCAATGTTGGAGTCTTACATAACTCAGCCTTCAATGTGTTGAATGCTGCCTCACACTGTCCTGTCCAATTGAATTCCTTGTCTTTACCCGTTAGTTCATGTAGGGTCTTGGCCACATTGGTGAAACCTTTAACAAATCGTCGGTAATATGTGGCTAATCCCATAAAGCTTCTTAATTGTTGCTTATCTTCTGGAGTAGGCCACCCTTGGACAGCTGCTATTTTACCAGGATCCGTTTGAACTGCTGCAGATGAAACGATGTGTCCCAAGAATTTTACTCTCCTTTGGAAGAGTTCACATTTCTTCGAATTAAGCTTTAAGTTGGACTGTCTTAGTCGTTCGAAGACGGAGCGCAGATTATTGATGTGTTCTGGTAAATTCCCTCCAACAACGATGATATCGTCCAAGTACACAAGACAAGGAAGTGGGTAACTGTCTTTCTTCGTAACGTCGTTTAACAAAATATAGTTGTCCCATTCTTCTTCTTGACGACCACTACCGGCGAAGCCCATGGTCTCGATGATTTCTCGATGACTCCCTGCTCTTCCATCTCTCGAATCATGTTGCTTACTCCTTATTGTTTGGCCAACGGTAGTCGATGAGGGGGCTGTCTTATAGGACTTGACTCACGTTTTTTTCTTTTTTATTTCTCTTTTCTTAGTTGAGGTAAGCCATTCAGTGTCGAGTTGACGTCTCAATATGATACCCAACCCAAGGGAAGGATTTCTCCAAACAATTTCACGGAAGATATACAGGCTGGTCTAACTTGGACGAGTGGATCGGGCTACACTAGAACTGTGACATTTTTTGCCTAACAGCTGTCATATAACACGTGTTTGAAAATTCAATTTCAAGAGATTTCTAATAAAGAATTGCGATGCACACCAATCGATCGTGCTAAAATTGTTCTACTCTAAATTCAAAATAGAGGAAATTGCGATTCCAAAGACACCATAATAAACTTGTCGTCGGGTACGGATGCTAAGTCGAGCCATTGAACCTGCTATTCCAAGGTGTTTAAATGGACTTCATTCGAGCCCGTTTAATGTGGTGTTTATGCTATTATAATCGGACAGATCTTCGCCGAAGATGAACGTGGTAAAATAGCAACTGTTAATTACATGTGTTATTGGGCAATGCAACCGATCTTTTTATTCTAATTTTTCGTAAAAATTGTGTGGATCTGTGTGGGTTCTTTGAGGCGCCTGAAGAACTACCCATCGTCTTAACCAACACCCAACCTCCAAATACCAGCCCCTACCATAAGCAGCTTAACTGTTTACGAGCAGTACAAAGCTCGCTTCAAAAATTTCGTACCTGAAAATAAGCCCACGGCAAGATCATCATCTGCCATGGCATCATACGAAAACATACACCAATCCTCCTCTGTCTTCTTGTTCCAACAATCCGTTGGTCCAGGAGGACACGTCAGGCAACTTGCTTGCTTGCACATCTGCAAGCCAAATTTCCGATGATCGATCGCCTAAGCCGATAACGATCATCGAGTTGCACACGACCCATGATTGCTATCCCAACAACTAAAGCAAACAATCTCACCACTAGCCCTTGCCATAATGAACAAATTTTCTGTTGACTTAATGTCACAGAAAAATCTATTACCTACAACGGTGTGGCTTTAGCCTTCATGTACACGCATGTATTTGTACAGCTGCATGACCGATTACATGATCCGTTGTCTTATTGAGGAACGATCACCGCATCGGTCATGTCTAATGATTCGTTGTCTAAACAACGAACAGCCACGATTCTCACGCTGGCAATTCAATTCAATTTTATTTGGTAAAAAATTACATTTATGGTATATTTTACAACTAGTATTTAAGAGATTTAGGATAACAAATCCTTTACAACTATAATCTTAAATCTATATAATGACAATAGCACAATTTTAATGAATAACAAATAATAAATTAAGGAAAAACTACAACAAAAAACCCTTATTTGAATCTTAAGACAAATATTGCACTGGTTTCTGGTTATTTTATATAGTAATGACCTCGATATAATTTTCATAGACAGAGTACATATGTAGTGATTTAGGATAACGCAAGACGGAAAACGAGAACATTGTCAGAAAAAGAACAATTGACGAAGAAGTTTCGATTGATTTTGTCAATAAGGAACTCTACCGGTTTAACGTTAGCGTTTTCATGTAGTTCATGTGTCGAACGTGATGAATGGCAAATTCAGCAACATTTTCAATATTTTATTTTGACACCTTTGCAATTTTATTTTGTGTGTGCGAGCACAATTACACCATACAGGCGCCCCGTACAGGAGTATAGCTTGAAAAATGGTTTTAAATATTATAATTTTATTTTCGATGCTAAGCTTTGATTTTCTACACACTAATGGATACATAACTCTTACGACTTTGTTTATTTTGTCTATTGTGGTAGTGATGTGTTTTTGAAAGATAAGTTTTTTATCTAGAATAATACCTAGATATCTACAGTCTTCGGACCAATCAATATTAACTGCACACATACTGAGTTTAGTGCCATTTGGTACGTAGCAGTGCATCCTACATCTCGAAAACCAGACAGTTTGTATTTTATTACCATTTATTTTTATTTTCCATTTCCTGTAATATACTGCTAGTTTGTCCAGAGCTGCTTGCAAAGAGTTGTAGACATTAGTGAATAAGGCACCCGAAAAGAAAATGGCCGTATCATCGGCAAACATAGCTACCTGAATGTTTTCACCTAGACATGGTAAATCTGCGACAAACAATGTGAATAATATCGGACCTAGCCTTGGGGTACACCATAGTGGATTTGGTGAGTAGAGGATATGTCGGTTCCTATGCCCACAACATATTTTCTCGAACGAAGAAAGCTCTGGTTAATTTTGATAAGCGGCATTGGCAGCTTAAGCTTCAGTAGCTTATAAATCAAGGCATCGTGCCATACCGTATCAAAGGCTTTTTCGATGTCTAGATGAACCAGTCCCGTTGACTCCTTGTCGATGAATTTACCAGCTATGTGGTTTTTAATGCGCAAGACTTGGTGGATTGTGCTGTGACCACTACGAAAACCGAACTGAAAGTTTGATACGATGTTATTGTCTTCCACAAAACGATCAATCCTTTCCTTAATGATTTTTTCTAAGAGCTTACTTAGACAGCTAAGTAGACTAATATGTCTGTAGCTTTCGGGCTGTTCTTCGGTTTGCCGGGTTTCGGGATAGGTATTACTTTTGCTGTTTTCCAACAGTCCGGACTCACGCTGGGTATTCGAAACGAAATGCTTCTTTATACTCAACGTAAACATAAGAAACTATTTTGGCCTGCATGGCAACATTCCTTTGCATTATCCAATGGCTAAAATAAACATGCACCCAAATATTGTAGCCTTTGCCATCGCAGCGAAGTTCTGTTGACTTAACATCAACAGAAAAACTTATTCCCTATCGCTTATGATGCCAGGGCAGCCAGCCTTCGTATTCGATCATCGATTTGATCAGCCGGATATTCGGATTCCCTTTTGTGCACCTTCGCATCAGCGAATGGATTTTCATCCAGACCGAACGGTCACCACAGGGGAATTCTTCCAAAAAAACCACAATCGATTGTTCATTGGTCATCACCAAAGAAACGATCCGATTCGGCTCCTCCCATATCAATGGAAATTCACCACCACTACAGCTAGGGGATGTTGAGTACAACAGCCACTCGAAGAGTCAAATTTTAATCACCACCGGTGCCGGACGCTGCAATAAGTCGTTGTCACTTCACGTCAAGTATTCTGTCGCGAAAAGAAAATCGACATAAATGTCATCCTTCGTTGGGAGGAGTTAACTAAAGTGTCGTTGCCTTGTACGCTTTATAATTTGCTAAGTGTAGATGCTGAACTTCTTGTGCGGATTCCGACCTTCATGGAGAAGAATTAATTAACCTTTAAATACACATTCCGGGGGTTCAATAATTTGGGGCACATACGTTCAGTGAAAATATGAAGTGTTAAGACGGAACAATTACAACTTTTAGTGCCTAAGTCGTGAGAAAACGGACATGTAAATACATTAAGTTTTATAAAACCGGAACGTAGTGTCGTAACGATTAATGAGGAACAATTAAAATTTAAACACTTATTACTGCGTACTAATAACCTGTTGTGTAACAATTGATTTTAAATAAAGGAACAGCCCTTACAAAGGCAACACTAGTGTATCTCGTTCGAAGCTCGATATATTTTGTGGACATCTTTTTAGTGAAACAATGGTAAGTGTTGGGGTGTATCTGGGAACACATGTCGTACGCCGGCATACATGCATTTACCCCCACAGATATCTTCTGGTTTCAGTAAGACGGTGCTCCACCGTACACAGCTCGGTCGTTTGATATTAAAAAATAAATGGTGATCTTGAGTGGTCTTCGCATTAACCAGATTTGAAGCCGCCAGACTTCTACCTGTGTTTATATCAATAAGTTAAGGACTTGTTAGGCGAACTTAAGGCCAACATCTGCTAAGAAATAAGCATCATATCGACCGAAACACTGGCTGATGTAATTGAAAATGCTGACAAACGAACACATTATGCCATTCAAGGTCAGGCCAATCATTTATATGTATACAAAAGTGATGCGAACAAATTTTTTTCAAACCCAATTAAATTATTTTTAGTTCAACAGTGACGCTTTTTAATGATTTCTTTTTCGCCTAAGTTGGGCCGTCCTGTATTTTAACAGGGCAGCATTTCACCCTGCACTGGGCATAGCAAACGAATCTACCATTCAGATTCTATTATAAGGCATTCATGTATAATACGTTCTATGTGGAAAAAAAATGGTCTTTCGGAATCGTAACCCCATGTCGGCAATGTAATTTCTAAATATTACCCCACCCCCCCCCGAAGAATAATCTTAATCGAAAGTGTAAATTTTATGTAATAAAAGGATTTATATATGATGTCACCGACTATGTGATGATGGGGCAATGACCTAACTAGTCATAAAATATCTATCTGTTAGGAACCGCCCAACTTATCTGGTCCAGCTTGTCATAATGAATCAGAGATCAAAAAGATGCCAGTAACGAGCTCCCAACTATAGTTTTAGCTTCGTATACTATATAAAATCAATTGGCGAACACAGCTCTAATCAAAGCTTAATGAGCGTACCCTTATAACCAGTGTTTTGCTGTTTACTGCAATCATTAAGAATCAACTTTGTTGATAATCTTGAGTTACACAACTTCGAGTGGAGTGTAGAAGAATGCCATATAATCGTACTGTCAGCTGTTAACTGTGCGAAAACTATAAATTAAAAGGAAGGCTATTTCAGAGGGATCGTCGGCCGTACTAAGGAAGCAATAAATTATGTTAAATCGTCCGTAAACAGTAGCTCGCCTAACAACAGCAAATCAATAGTCTACATGTTTGCACGTATAACAAAATGTCCTTGAGGCATACGAAGAGAATATATTGGCAAACATGATGTTGACTGGACATTTTAATATATATCCTTCAGATTCTTTTTTATAGTCGTAGAGTTGCTTTTTGTTCTTGCTCTTTTCTTCACATAAGTGGGTGAGAGCGTTTTATTCGGTCAAAAACCGTGATATGAATTGAAATGTAAATAAAGAGGCAAAAGTTGCTTATTTGCAGTTGTTGACATTCTTTTCGACAGGGAAAGTTGATGATGAATGGTTGTTTAGTTTGTATATTCTTTTATCAATGTTTATGTGTAAAAATCCGTAAAGGACCAATTTCATCCAAACTACATTGTGTGTTTGTTCTTCCATACCTCTCGGGCGTTACTTACGATACCAGGATATGACTCACGTACGCCTACTCAATAATATTCTTTGCTGTGTTTTCACGAATACTTATCAATAGTTCTTAAAGAAGGATTTTTTATGGTAGAGATACCATTTGTAACCAAAATATTTCCATTAAAGTCAAGAGAGCAATATCTTTAAGCGTCAGAAAATGAACCATTATTTATGACTATTATTATTATTTTTACCAAGTTCAGATTATAAATTTTATTATTATATATAAATTATTATTATTTTTAAAGGTTCAGATTATATTATTATTCTTGTGTTGAAAACCTTCTTTTTTTTTTTTAAATAAACTTGTGGCGGTAACGGGTATTTCTTTAGGCGACTTTTGCGCGACATTGAAAATTACTACATTTTTCTCTTTTTTTTTATACATGCGAAATAGGATATATAAATATTTTTCGATTACTGACAGGGAAGGATAAATCCATAAAGTTATAAAAAAGTATAAAATTAAAAATTCATTAAAATTCTTAAACAAATAATCAAATTTTAAACATTTTTACCCAAAAAAGTAACGTATTCATCGGATTAAAACATGATGTCTTTATTTCCGATATGTTATACTTCCGATATTATAGATAGAAACCTTCCAAAATTTCAGACAGATCCATTAGTATAGTAACTCTATAAGCTAGAGCACGGGTAAGTTATCACCCTTCTTTTAGTCAAGTGAGCTACATGTGGCGCATACACTAGTTATCACCTTTCTTTCAGGCGAGTCAGCTATATGCGCCGTCCATCCAGTGCATGCATTGACATCGATCAAGTAGAATGTGCACCCACACCGGATGGGGCATCAGATATTCGTCTGGAATATTTTCATTGAACTTGTTATGGTTGCAACTTTTAGTTTATAAATATGTTATTATTTGTTTTATTATTTATTGGCCGGTAGGAACCCGAAAGTTCATGACCTCACCGACTCGACTCCACCATCGTTCCCTGTCCCGTGCGCTCTCCTTTCACATTCGACCATCCGATCTGATCTCTTCAAGGTCAGACCTAATATTGTCCTCCCATCTCCGTCGCGGGCGTCCGGCCGGTCTTTTTTCCGTTGGTCTGTGGGGGTTCTCTTCATCACACGGAGAACCAACCCACAACCCTAACCTGCAAACATGCAAAAACAAATCAGCATTTCCATTCATTCCTAACTCTGCAATAACTACATTCCAAAACCTTCAACAGAATATAATTCAACAGAATATATTCTAATCATGCCCGCATTCATTTTCCCAAAACTGGTTCGGTCAATCCTTTACCGAATTCTCATTCCCTCTTTGCGACCAAGCAACCACAATTTTCCCGAAATTGATATGCCTTAACAAAACATATATTCCAACCTACAACAAACATTAACCATCTCCCTCAATTACATCACCCCACATATAATTTTTCCCAAAATTGCTTCGGTCAATTCTCCACGTAATTCACATTTCCTCTTTGTGACCAAGCAATCTTAATTTCCCCGAAACGACTTCGGTTAATATTCTATCTAAACGATATTCCTTGCTAGCACCCAAGCAACTCCAATTTCCCCCGAAAATGCATGCCCATACTTGCTCGCGTTCCCAAAACCAATTTCCCGGTACACCCAACCAACGAATCCAACTTAGCTTATACGGCAAGGATTCGCTGGAACTAAATTCTTATGTAGGCATAACTCTTCCAAAATTCTTAGCAAGTGGCAGCGAGCTCACTTTAACTATAACCCCACTGCCACAACGCAATGAATTTTTGATTTCAGTAGTTAGTCATTGTCCAACCGCCACCGAGCACACATCGTTCTTGCGACTGCCACCAGCCGATACCCAACCACCGGCCGGTCCAATCGAGTCGAGGGGAAGTCCGCGCCAATTATTGGTGCTTAAATAACAAAATAGCAGTAGGGGAAGTCCGCGCGAATTATTAGTGCTCAAATAACAACATAGCACCCAGAGGCAGTTTTAAATATTTGCGGAATCTAAAATAGACAGGTTAGGAAAGAGTTTCAACCATATTTAATCAGTAACTTAAGGATACGGACACCATTTAAATTGAGCTCCCTAACGTCGAGTGTTAAAACGAATATACAATATAAAAATCACCAAGGACAAATAGCGAACGTTAACATCGAAATAATTAAGTGCCTTTTATTCCTCTCTTCATTCGGTGTTCGGTTTGCTTTTGGGAAGGCAATCTTTGTGCAAAAATCGTCGGTGGGTAATAGAAAACCTGCGCCGTACGTCGGTACCTACTATCTAACTCCCCCACAGGTCTACCGTCAAGAATTCTATGCACGGTCCTAATCGTCACGACTTGATTACTCTCACTATAGTAGGTTTGCGATATAGCTCTTCCAATTCGTGGTTATGGAGTTCCCTCCATTTGCCTGCCTGCTCGTCATATTTACCTCCAAAGATACCCCTCAAAACTTTATTCTCGAATAAGCGGAATTTGTTCTCTTTCCGTTTTGTGAGAGCTCATATAGAACAATCGGCATGATTATAGTTCTATAGACACGGAGATTTATGTTACGTGATAGCAATCTGGATTTCAGCAGTTTACTGACTGCGTGCCAACTAGCGTTGCCGGAATGCAGTCTTTTGTTAATTTCCTTCGACATTTCGTTACTGGCCGTCAGTATCGTTCCCAGATATTTAAATTCTTTAACTTTTTCAAATATCTTACCTCTGACGTTTATGGTTGTTCTCTGAGGTCCACCTGCTCTCGCCATAATCAAGTATTTTGTTTTGTCTTCATTTATTTCTAGGCCCACTTCTTCTGCCGCTTGGATGATGATTTCACAGTTTTTACTAACAGTTTCTAGATTATCGCCCAGAACGGCGATGTCATCCGCATATGCGAGCAATTGTGTGACGCCGTTCAGGGATGATCCGTCCATGTTGTCGTCTTGTACCTTTCTGATGACATACTCGAGCACAAGGTTAAAAAGACACGGTGATAGACCCTCTCCCTGCTTTAGTCCGTCCCGGATTTCAAATGGTTCTGAGAGGTTGTTTTCTATTCTAAGTGGCCCTTTGTTTTCGTTCATGCGGATTTGAATGAGGACTGCATATTTTTTCGGGATTCCCAGCTCAACTACAATATGGTAGAGTCTTTGCCTTGCGACTGAGTCGTATGCTTTTTTGAAGTCAACGAACAGTTGGTGAACCGTCTCTCCGTATTCCCACTTCTTTTCCAGCAGTTGTCTTATTGTGAACTTTGGTCGCTTGTTGACCGGTTCCTACGGAATCCACATTGGTAGTCTCCCACTATTTCTTCTGCGTACGGTGTAATTCTCGTCGGTATGACATTTGTCAGTATTTTGTATGTGGTTGGGAGTAATGATATTCCTCTGTAGCTTTTGCAATCAGATCTGTCGCCTTTTTTGAAAATGGGAACGACTATTGAGGTTTTCCATTCTTCCAGAGTGACTTCCTTATCCCATATTGTTTAGATGAACTAGTGGATCTTTCGAGCGGTTGTCTCTCCATGCTCCACAAGCTCTGCCGATATACAGTCGACTCCAGGAGCTTTGTTGTTTTTCAATCTATTTGTAGTGCTACAAAAAGCCCTACCACCTTTTTTCCCTCATTTATACATCCAAGTCCTACATATATTACCCGGACAAACCCAAACATGATCCAAAATTCGAAATAAACGAATCAAATATTCGTTTATCGCCTAACATTTGCCCCCACAGCATAATTAAATCCAAAATCATAAATTAAAATCAAATTCACAATAAACGATGAACATTTTCCATTGAGAAAAACAAATACAAAACCAAAACCAGATACATTCCCACACCTGCGAATTAGTTTCGTAAGAATTCAAGAAATTGAATTCCTATCTAAAGTAAACACAACATCTCACTCAGAATCACACGATGTTATACGAAAATGTGTATTTTCGGGATACAAATCTCGATTTGTTTTCCTTTATAAAAGAATAGCAAAATGATCTTCCGGCCGCAGTATCTTAATTCTCGTGCCACAGAGCAAAAATACTCTAATTTTAATTTTACATCTGCATCTGTAACAAGGAGCAGAAATACTCTAATAATAATTTTACATCTGCAGAAATACTCTGATTTTAATTTATACCTACATATCCCTCTTGCCTTGGAGGTATCGCCCCCAGGAAAATCAACATACAATAAAACTAAACTTAAATTAAAACCAATTTATTATTTTGGAAACTGTGCGTCGTCACCAACGTTGGCTGATTCTTTGTGTACCAGAACGACTCCAAAAAATTGGAAAAGGAACCGAAGGTACTAAGGTTGCAAGGTACAACGTCCCACAAATGATCGGTTGTTGCTCTTCCCTCCAGGTTTGAGGAAGCACGGCGGTGACCGCTGATTAGCAGGCGAACAATTATAAACTCTAAACACTATTCCAGATAGATGTACGATGGAAAAGGCAAACAAAGCCTTACATCCCATAATCCGTGTACTCATCCGAAATGCAGGCGACCCTTAGCCGCATGCCAGATGTGCGGCATCCGATCCGTAAACAGAGGAAGAAACGAGATACCGACCACCAGCATCGAATGGTGATAATGATGATGATTAGGTAAGATTTCTCCTTTCAGATCCTATGGGAAATTCTCCTTGTAAGATGAAAAGGAAGATGGTATGCTGCTAACAGATACTGTGGAAAATTCTGTTAGCAGAAAAAAATGGGAAATTTTCTCCTTTGCAGATACAGATCGGAAATCTGAATCGAGATCTTTTTCTTGGGTGGTGATCATCAACGCGACAAGAGGACTTAGAGCATTGAGGAGGATAGTTCGAGAACTTAACGAATAATATCTCACCGCGAAACAATTAAACGTCATAAAAAAAACCTCCCGTGTCGTCGAAAGGAAATGTGTGTCGGTTGGCGCGTGAAACGAATTTTTTTACGTGTAGTTATGTGTGACGAAAGAAAAAAGACGTTACCCAATAAAGTAGAAAGTGAAAATAACTATCCGTGATAATTTAATTTGACAGTGTCTCCGTGTTCCAGGTTGTTTCCCCCATCGTGAACAGTGTTCGGCGGAACACTTCGGTGACATACCCGACAACAACATACAAATCCGCCAAAATGCCATCGGTTGCTGGGATGTGAAGCAACAAACGAAAACGCTCTCCCATATGTAAGACGTCTTTTTGAAGAGTGACATCAATGCATCAGGAGCACTTACCATGCCAAGCACACCAACCACTCCAACAACGCCATCAGACGGCGGCATATTACAACTGAAGAACGACAATAATCAGAAATCAATGGCTAACGGCCCCTCTAATCTCTCCGCCAGCGGAAAGAAACGATCTAAGAAGATCGAGAAGTCTCTTAAATGTAGCATAACGCCTAGATAATATTCTTCTTTATCATCTGACCTTCTGTCAAGAATTCCAAATGCAGTAAATAGTGAACGTTACCTTGACTATTGATCGACTTTGATACGGGTTTTCCGTATCTGGCGCAATTGGAAGGTGCCATTCCGAAGGTTGCTGACTGTTTTGCATTCCAAACTCATAAATCCTACCCTCAACAGCAGTTATAATGTATTGTGTGAATGTGAGGTCGGAATTGGTTCGTTCTAGTAAGTTTTTAGTAGAATTTAGTCCTTTGAGTTTTCGAAGAAAATTGAGAAAAAATCCTAATACACACTTGAGTTAACTGACAAAATAGAGCTTTGTAAACAAATTGAATGACAGATTGCGCCCAAAACTTCACGTCGGGATAGATGTCACTCAACGACAAAGGGACAGTCCAATATAAACTGCAATTTTCCTTCTTTGCTTAGCAAGAAGTTGCGAGCTAGATAATCTTGTGCGTGGTTTTGTCACTGGTTGCGAAGGCCAGGACCATCCGTGTCTCTATTCAATCCAAGTTGACATGCGGTCTCCACGTGACATCCCTGGATAGCACCCACCAAGTAGTGAACCAATCCATACAGCGACATCCTGAGAAAGGTTGGCGCAAGACTAATATTCCTGCCCGGAAAAACAAGTTATTATGAAAAATTTAACAAGCTTCGGATATGGACCAGATATACGACGACTACCACTGAAATGAAACTGGCTAAACAAATTGAGAATTTTCTCATGTAACGTTCGCTCATTATACAGAGCTCGAGCTGCACAGCAGCTAGCCGAAGCCCTGTCCGAATATAAGGCTGACATAACAGCATTACAAGAAATAAGATGGACGGGGAGTGGTGTTATTCAAAGAAACACCATGTTCCCGTGGTAGGCTTTCTAGTTAGCCAAAAACTGAAGCCTGCCATTATCGGCCCAAATGCAATAAATGAAAGGCTATGCACTCGGCAAGTTTAAGAATATAAGCCTCATAAACGTTAACGGACCTACAGCGGAGTCCCCTGACGACGAAAAAGAACAATTATACGAGAGCGTGGAGCGGGCCCTCAATGCCTGCCCAAGATACGATGTGAAAATCGTTCTTGGTAATTTGAATGCAAAAATAGGTCGGGAGCCGGTTTTCAGGCACTACACAGGTTCCCATAGTTTGCATGACAATGGACTACGAGTCATCGAACTGGCAGCATCAAAGAACTTGGTCGTTGCGAGTACCAGGTTTCCGCGTAAAGATATCCACAAAGCCACCTGGCTATCACCTGATGGAGGCACTCGCAACCACATTGACGACGTGTTGATAGTTCGCCGCCACTCCTCGAGCCTGACGGCGGTACGAACGTACCTGGGTGCCAACGTCGACTCGAATCACTACCTTGTTGGCATAGTTTTCTGAACGGGGGTTGCCATACGAAGACCTATTGCATCCGCTGATCAGATTCGGATGAACACGGCTGCCTTAAGACTCGCCCTTGAAGAGCTCGCTGGAGGGAGAGTAAGTCCTAGTGCCAAAATGCCGGGCGTTGAAAAGAAATGGAAACGCTTTAATACTGCCATTAGTACTGCCGACACCATCTTAGGCAGTAATCGTAGAGATCGGAGCGACTGATTTGATGCAGAGTGAAAACAAGCGACTGAACGTAAGAATGCTGCATACTGGGCAGTGCAGCAGTTTCATAGGACGCTGGTAAGCGGAAAAATGCCGGGGGTAAAAAATCTAGTCTGTGAAATAGAGAAAAGTAAAGCGCGAGGGCCGCACCAGGAGCGGAAGGTCTGTGGGGGTTCTTTCAACATACGCAAGAACCACCCACAATTCCAACCCAAACCCCTTTGCAAACCAGCAAACATTTCCTTCCCAAGGACACCTAATTCATCACCCAAAATTCCCTGTAAAGAAGTCTCATCATTCATGCATTTATTGGATTTTCAAAATTCCCTGAAAGAATTCTTTACAACATACATGCATCATAAATTTGAAAAACTTATCGGCGCCCATGTCAAGCAGCATACCCTGTCACACACGTGGGCAGCATATGTTCCTGGTTTATCTACAGTCTCGGCAGCTTTTTGTCCAATCGACAAAAGCAATTTCCGCATCTATCATATAAACATGCATACAAGAATTCGACCCCGTCCGCCAGCTAAGATACAGTGCACAATCACCATTGTGTACCTAAATTGCTCTTAGCACCAGTTTCCTAATAGAAATGCAGACTATTTGTACAGCTGCATCCAAGTCTTTTATGATGTCCTTTGTTCTATCCCCCTTTGTCAGTTTCGTTTTTCCATGACATACGTGCATGTGTAAACAATGGATCAATTAGCAAACTACCTAAGATCAACCCGGAGTGATCCTCTCCAATTCACCACCGCAAAGAGAAACTTCACGTTTCTCTCGAGAAAAGGAAACTCACCCTTAACTGAGAGAGAACTCACCAGAGTCTCTTGAGGTTAATCACTGGGTGAGTGTGTCGAAATCCATCCACCATTGAGTCGTCTTCCATCCATCGGAGCGTGCGCACGGGAGTGCGCATACGCCCGCGTCGTTTTTAATAGTCTAACACTAACCACCATCTAGTGCGAGTCGTTTTTCAACCACCGCACCGAGCGCATGGGAGTGCGCACACCCCCGAGTGTGTCCGAGAGTTTCTTTTGTACATAAAGTAGTGTTTCGCTGTGGTCTGCCGTGTTCAAAGAGTTATCCTAGATAATCCAATTCAATGCAAAATCGGCGATTTAAAACATATAGTGCGGCACAAAATTCGATATGCAATAGTCCCATTAATATAAATAACATTAAGTTCATGCGAAGGCGTTCAATACTTTTGTAAGAACATATTAATTAATTCAACATACAATAAAAATCGAATGTCAATAAAAACAAATCTGAGTGTTTATTTTATTTCTGTGCTGTGTCCGGTCAGTTTCAAAGATCAACCATCATTTCTTCTTGTCTGGTGATCGTTTAGCTGCTGTATTCGTTGGGTGACAGTGAACGCGGTCCCCGTGCCGGCACACCTACATATACTCCCACAGGTCTACCAAATAATCTGCAGTAAGACGCCGTACACAGTATGCTGCACTTACTACAAGGATAATGAAGGCAATCTGATCACCGATCCTGAGGGCATTCTGGAGCGATGGGAAGTGCACTTCAATAAACTGATAAACAGTCAGTGCACAGAAGAATTGGAGGCTCCACCAATGCAAGATCAAGACCAAATGCTACCGCCACCAAGCATTGAGGAAACATTAAAAGCCATAAAACAGCTGAAATTAAAATAAAGCCCTTGGAGCTGATGGCATACCAGCTGAGCTGATCCAACAACGAGGGGGAGCTTTACATCACGCAATTTATGAGATAGTGGTGCACGTATGGGAGCAAGAAGAGATGCCGCAAGATTGGGGTCGTGGAATAATTTGTCCCATACCTAAGAAGGGAGATATCACAGTGTGCAGCAACTATAGGGGTATAACATTGCTGAGTATCGCCTTTAAGATACTCTCCTCTATCCTACACAATCGGATAGGCCAATACGCTAAAGTCATCATTGGTCAATATCAGTGTGACTTTATCCCAGGTATATCAGCGATTGATCAGATATTCACCCTTAGGCAGGCGATGGAAAAATGTCTGAAATTAAAGATTCCATTATATCATCTATTAATAGATTTTAAGGTCGCTTACGACTCCATAGCCAGGATAGAACTATAGAATGCTATTAGTGAGTTCGGGATTCCAAACAAATTGATACGACTTTGTGGGGTGACCATGACTAGTCAAGTGAAAATGGCGTTATTGCTGTCCAAACCAATAAATATCTTTAATGGACTCCGACAAGGGGACGGTCTGGCGTTGGAGAAAGCAATCCCTGAGTCTGGCGTCACAACTAGAGCGACTATTGTCACCAAGCCTAGCCAGATACTTGCCTACGCAGATGACATCGACATCATCGGTAGATCCGATTCGGAGGTACAGGACTCCTTCACCCAGATCGAGCAGGCGGCACAAAAACTGGGACTGCACATTAATGAGGGAAAACGTAAGTACATGGTGGCAACTTCTGCGAAGAGAAGACCTAACGTTGGTCAAACTATCAGGGTAGTGGAGCACGAATTTGAAATAGTGCAATCCTTTAACTACCTTGGTTGAATAGTATTGACCGATAACAATATGGAAGATGAAATACGCGAACGGCGGATCAAATTCAACAAAGCCTACTATAGTCTATCGAGGCTCTTTAAATGCTGAAATTTGTCCAGAATATCCAAGCTACTACTGTACAAGACCATGATCTTACCAGTACTCATATAGTATATGGATCCAAGACCTGGGTGTTCAATAAAAGGCACTCTGAACTCTTAGCCGCGTTCGAGAGGAAGGTGTGGGGTTCTCCATACTACATGCAGAACCAACCCACAATTTCAACCTAATTTCGACCGCCTACAGCGCGTCACATTATCCCCTATCACATCATTCAGCTATTTTACCTGTAGAAGAAAGCATAGCTGAATTCATTATTCTATGCAGATAATGCAGAATTTTAATTAACTCCCTTTCGCCATACGGCAACTCCATATCATTAACCCTATGAGATTTCTACCGGAAATCTCAACGTCATGTTGGTTAGCAACAACTAAATCTAACCAAACGACGCTGTTGGATCATATGAAAACCGCTGGGTTTATTTCAGCGTCTTTGAGTCTGGTTCTTACGCTGATTATTTCCCAAGCATCAACGGCGTCCTCGATAGTACAGTGGTTAGTACACCCGCCTGTCACCCGGAAGACCGGGGTTCGTTTCCCCGTCGGGGAGCCCCTGGCGCAAGACTAATGACCTTGCCCAGAAAAAATAAATCATTATGGAAAATTTAACAAGCCTCAGGACTTGCTAAATAAGGCCAAGACCGGTTCCCGGTTGTAGTGCCGATGATGATGATGATGATGATCAACGGCGTCCTATTGACTTCCCTCAGACACTCTATTCTCTGGGGATCAATGATCTCTTTTTACAGGTGAATAGCAAAATACCATTTTCCTCTCCTTTCTGTTTTTAACTTCCCATAGTTCAATGTACTCTGAGATCGCCACAGTCACCGTACGACGTCAGTGGGTCATCCTCAGACGCTGCATTGATACAAGCACACCAAGGCCAGATCAACCCTGGGTTATTGTGCTTTTCCTTTTGATTTCTTCATCCTTTCTACGCCCATCGACCGCCGAACGAATACGCAAATATTTATTCACCTCGATGAGCGGAGAGATTTGAGATGACATTGATTTGAGTAAATTGAATGCACAGGAAAGCGCGATTACCATTGGCTGATCGGTGTGCAAAATCCAAATTCCATTCCTAATTGGGATTAGTCATTACTCAACCACCATCGCGGCAGGTCATGCCACACCGGGTCGTTGTTCAACTTCTATGGCGATCGGACACGTCGCATTAGAGTCAAGTGTGTAGCTTCCGCGGGTGTCTTTTGTCGAGTTTCAATTAATACGGCCGCATGTTAATATTGTGGTCTATGGATAATTTCGTGGTTTATCAATTAAATTTAAGTGTACAGTACATCTAATCTAACCAATAAATGTAAATACAGTTTTGAGAGCGCTTTTGTAAGTGAATCCAGTTGCAACAAATATAAGTCAAATCGTGAATGCATTTCTGCTGAGCAGTTTCGGAAAACAAAAATAAAAAAAAACGAACAACTAAACCAGTGCCTTTTATATCTCGTCTTTCGGCAACGTGTGTTCGGAGTAACAAGTGTCGGGGATTTAAGTGAAACTAGTGTCATACGTTGTTGACGTCCGGCGCCGTGCTTCCTCTGATGAGGGAAGAGCGGGGACCTTTTATTATTCCTTTACTTCCTTTTCTCAATTAAAAACTCTAGAACTCAACTTCAATTAGAGCTTATAATTCCAAAACTCATTTATTCACTCTTTTATATTTTACTATATTTTATTCTATATTTATAATATATATTTAACTTGACTGAACTCAATTTTACTTTTTCTCAAACTTAAACTCAAAGTCAACTAACTGATCTGAACTGATTCTAACTCAAAAAACTGATTTTTTTTGTGACTTTTAACATGAATAAAATTTGGACGAAAATCAAAGTTACTATGTTTTGAATGAATAAAAAGGTGCAGGTTATTAAATGTGCTGTAACTGGCAATATTGTGAATGTTTATGAATGGTATGTATTAAGTGAGAATGTAATATATGTTAAGTGAAGTTTTTAAGGATGTGTAAGGAGATTCAGTGTTAAATTTAATAAAGGGTAGTATTCTGGAATACGACAACGTTGACAACACAACTTCTACCCCCACAAAGGTCTTATGGAGAAGTTGGCCCCGTATGTGAGGGGGGGTCGATTCCGGAGACGCTACAACCATGAGTTGTACGCGATCTACCTTGAAACTAACGTTGTAAGAAAAATCAAGCTCGGTAGACTCCGGTGGGCGGAACACCTAGCTCGTATGAGGGAAGAGGAGCCTGCCCAGAAAGTCCTTTGTGGCAGGATGTATGGAAGGAGACAACGTGACAGATCTTCTCTGCGATGGAGGGATGGCATAGACCAGGACGCCCACAGCCTGGGAGTGCCAAACTGGATGACATCGGCTCGAAATCGGGACTGGTGTAGAGATTTGCTAAATAAGGTCAAACACTGGATCCCGGTTGTAGTGCCGATGCAGGTGATGATGATGACCAAACACAACGAAATCGACACAACTGGGGATGAGGAATGGGTCACGTACAACGACGCTGCGCTCAAATAGTCATGGGCAAAGTATAGTGAAGAGTATTGAACTGTGGTCAAACCGGGATAAAGCTTTTGCTGTGAATTTGGTGGGACTATATTTCCATATCTGCGGTCAAGAATTTGACCCCTTGAAGCTAGCGATTGACCAGCGGTGGAAATTCGGGAGCTTCATTGATAACTTTTGATGCATCCATCTACACATCCGAACTGAGAATCTGCATTTTGGACTAAAAATCATTGATATATCTGCCTACATTACTGCTAGTAATAGAATAGAAACAAAAGTTTCTTCTCAGTTCTGAGAATTGTGAATTAAGAGTTCGTTGGATATAAAGTTTTCGACAAAAACTCCGTAGAAGCGCAGGTGGTAGCATGAGTCCCGGGCAGGACGAAAACCGCAGAAGATGAAATATCAACAGTTTTTGAGGAAGGTTTAATGTATTACAATCTTTTTTCATTGGAAAACTTCTTAAGTGATACTGAACTTGGTATCAGGAAAACACTGTGAATATCACTTAGTCGAGTTTGACCAATAGGGATCAGGTCCTCTGTGCAGGACACATTAAAACGGAAGTAAAATATGGAATAAAGCGTATTTGATCCAAATCGGACAATACAAGATCTATACACTTTTGCATGAGTTTGAACCAATTGTCGAAGCACTTTTGCCACTCTGATTGAGGTATCTCCAACACATGCATCCTGAATGCAGCAACCGCTTCTTCAGGTGTCGAAAAACGTTGACCTCTCAGTTTGTTTTTTACGTACGGGAATAAAAAGAAGTCATTCGGTGCCAAGTCAGGACTATACGGCGGATGACCCATCAAATCGATGTTTTGGGTGCTCAAAAATGCAGTTGTCGCAGCCGATGTGTGAGAGCTCGCATTGTCGTGGTGAAGAGTGATCCGTCTTCGGCGGTTGGTTTTCCTGATTTCTTGGAAGACAACTGGTAAACAAATGGTTGTGTACCACTCAGAATTGATTGTTCTGCGTTGTTCTAGCGGTACGGTTGCGACATGTCCAGTTTTTCCGAAAAAACAGGCGACCATTTGCTTGGAAGTGCTTCGTGCGCGAACAACTTTTGTTGGATTTGGCTCATCTTGAAACACCCAGACAGTCGACTGCTGTTTACTTTCGGGCTCATACGCGTAAATCCACGATTCATCACCTGTCACGATGTCATAGACGTGTTTCGAAGCACCGCGACCGTATTTTTTGAGCATTTCTTTCGACCAATTGACACGAGCCTTTTTTTGGGCGATTGACAAATTGTGTGGGATCCAACGCGAACAAATTTTTTTGACAGTGAAGTGTTTATGCAATATTGAATGTATGCTGGTCCCACTAACGCCTAAGGTTGTCTCAGTCTCACGATAGGTCACATGACGATCTTCCAATATCAGTTCGCGCACAGCATCAATGGTTTTCGGAACAACAACTGATTTTGAACGACCTACACGAAATTCATCTTGGAGTGAACTACGACCACGATTGAATTCACCATACCATCGATAAACACTGGTCCTTGATGGAGCTTCATCGCCAAAAATTGAATTAAGTTCATCCATGCACTGTTGCTGAGTTAATCCACGCCGAAAGTTGTAAAAAATAATCGCACGAAAATGTTGACGATTTAATACCATTTTTGGTCCGAGATGAATCTTTTAAGTTACTGTAAACAACACAAATAGCGGTCGTATGTCAAAACGTTCTGAGTGCGTATAACCTCAAAAATGTTCAACTTTACGACAGAGCTGTCAATTGCCGGATTGCAACGCTAGGGTTGCCAAATCCCGAAACATAAGAGGCAACGCTCGTACAAACTAAAAGCATTGAAAAAAAGTAAAAATAGTTTTTTTTTCCCCAAACTAGTATTTACATAGACGAATGAACGCACTAAATTCAGTTCTGCGACAATCATGGAGGATGCATGTGATACGTTGCATTGGTGTTTTAGTGGCGTGATTGAATAACTTGCACTTGAGTCCCCAATGAGTTTAATTACACCTTTATATATCTTATTTAGTGACATGATGTTTCTGAGGCGTGGGATCATTACGAGAATATATTTCCATTTTGAATGAATACGCACCTTATGAATTGTATTTACATTGGATTAAGTAAATTGTTTCTTCCTTCTCTTAAGAAACGCTAAATATTTCGCCACCCGTTTTGTTAGCTCAAATATCTGATCGGTTATAAATCGAGTGTTGACTCTAAGAATTGAAATTTCGTAGGCTTCGACGATTAAACGAAGTACCGAAGGGAGTGGTTTCAACGCACGGTATGAAAAGGTCACACATTGGACTATAGGTCGCATGTACACGAGGATGTTTCAACTCGATACTTAAGCTATGAATTGCATCGGTAAACGAGTCTGATGTTAACTTCTCTCCATTCTCTTTTGTGAGGTGTTTTTAATAATTTTTCTGTTGAAATTGTCACAGAACTACATTGGGATTTCTATCTGACGACATTGTGCATTATTTTGTTTTCGCAGTATTTATTTCTACTCGGTTATACGATCCCCATTGGCAGGTCTTGTTTAGATCGGAATGGAACAAGTTGAGTATACTTTGTGGTTGATAATGATAGTGAAGTCCGAAGAGCTTGGTCGATTACGTTTGAATGAGGAAGAGAAACACGAGATGAGTTAATCGTGCAGCTGTGTAGTGGTTTAAAATTATCAGAATTGGACAAAATGCTATTTATACTCCTAAATACGAGGAATACAGTGGACAGTAGAATTTGACAGCCCTAGGCACTACCAACCTTTTTTCATTATATTTTTGCGTAAATTTAATACCGTCCAGTATAATTTGGATTGAGTGCGAAGAAAGGAGATTCCATATCTGTTGAGGGATAGGATGTCGATAAATAATTAAATTCTCAACTCCGTCCCATTGTCCCTTTACGACACATTTCATGATAGATTCTCCTTGAAGTCTTGGGGATGTTTATGTCTTCATTTTGGCATTGTACTTTTTTTTTGTTCACTGCAAAAATATTCTAATTTTATTTGACTACAAAGATACGCTTCGTTTTTGCTTCTCTTTTTTTAAATTGAATAGTCCCTGGACTCTATTTTAATATTATTTTCCTTTCTTCCTTTGTTTGACCGTTTTACAAATTTTATTTTAATTGAAATTATGAGATTCAACTTTTTCTTAACCCTTCCCCTGTAATGTTCAATTTTACTGATACCGTCCGTAATCTGGGTCATTAATGGCCAGTCGTTGTTTTAGTCCAGTAAATGATGTTCAAAAATATGAAAAAAATCTGTAATACTTGTATACTATTCCACATGATATTCCAAAAGTTTATTTAGCCATTTGTAATAAACAAAATTTTTTATAAGGAATTGTTTATGCAAAAATTAATTTTTATTCAAGAAATCATATCTTATTGAATTGATAAATTGTTGTTGTGGTAAATTCCAACGGGGTTGTGTAGTTAAATGTATGTTATTTTAAGAAAAAAATACTGTATAAGGGTTACGTTCAAAAAGTATAATTATTTTAATGATTAAAAATGCGGTTCAGGTAATGAAAAATAATACTTTTTGCGTTATTATACTAGGGTTGCCTCTTATGTTTCGGGATTTGGCAACCCTTGTGTTGCAATCCGGCAATTGACAGCTCTGTCGTAAAGTTGGACATTTTTGAGGTTATACGCACTCAGAACGTTTTGACATACGAGCGCTATTTGTGTTGTTTACAGTAACTTAAAAGATTCATCTCGGCCCAAAAATGGAATTAAATCGTCAACATTTTCGTGCGATTATTTTTTACAACTTTCGGCGTGGATTAACTCAGCAACAGTGCATGGATGAACTTAATTCAATTTTTGGCGATGAAGCTCCACCAAGGACTAGTGTTTATCGATGGTATGGTGAATTCAATCGTGGTTGTAGTTCAGTCCAAGATGAATTTCGTGAAGGTCGTCCAAAATCAGTTGTTGTTCCGAAAACCATTGATGCTGTGCGCGAACTGATATTGGAAGATCGTCATGTGACCTATCGTGAGATTGAGACAACCTTAGGCGTTAGTGGGACCAGCATACATTCAATATTGCATAAACATTTGACTGTCAAAAAAATTTGTTCGCGTTGGATCCCACACAATTTGTCAATCGCCCAAAAAAAGGCTCGTGTCAATTGGTCGAAAGAAATGCTCAAAAAATACGGTCGCGGTGCTTCGAAACACGTCTATGACATCGTGACAGGTGATGAATCGTGGATTTACGCGTATGAGCCCGAAAGTAAACACCAGTCGACTCTCTGTGTGTTTTAAGATGAGCCAAATCCAACCAAATTTGTTCGCGCACGAAGCACCTCCAAGCAAATGGTCGCCTGTTTTTTCGGAAAAACTGGACGTGTCGCAACCGTACCACTAGAGCAACGCAGAACAGTCAATTCTGAGTGGTACACAACCATTTGTTTGCCAGTTGTCTTCCAAGAAATCAGGAAAACCAACCGCCGAAGACGGATCACTCTTCACCACGACAATGCGAGCTCTCACACATCGGCTGCGACAACTGCATTTTTGAGCACCCAAAACATCGATTTGATGGGTCATCCGCCGTATACTCCTGACTTGGCACCGAATGACTTCTTTTTATTCCCGTACGTAAAAAACAAACTGAGAGGTCAACGTTTTTCGACACCTGAATAAGCGGTTGCTGCATTCAGAATGCATGTGTAGGAGATACCTCAATCAGAGTGGCAAAAGTGCTTCGACAATTGGTTAAAACGCATGCAAAAGTGTATAGATCTTCATGGGGAATATTTTGAAAAACAATAAAGTGATTTTCGATGATCAATATTTGTTTTTGTTCTCTAATCCCGAAATATAAAAGGCAACCCTCGTAATATTAACTTATAATCGATGACTTTCCATACTCAAGTACATGGTCAAAGTCCCGAGAGTTTTATTTTTTTTATTTTTTTTTTTATTTTTGACAGGTGTAAGGTCACAACTCTCCTGGAACCTCACTGTTTAATTATTGTGATGTCTTATTGTGAGCAGAAGTATGAACTGATACAAATCCTATTTTTGTTATACGAGATCTTCATGGGGAATATTTTGAAAAACAATAAAGTGATTTTCGATGATCAATATTTGTTTTTGTTCTCTAATCCCGAAATATAAAAATGTCAAAGTACACACACGAAGAGAGTTTTTGAAAAACTATCGATGGCACCCAACATGAGCAAGCCACAATACACTAGAAGATTTTGGAAACGCAACTACAAAAACTCCGCAACTCAGCCGAAAACAAAACCTGATATATTTTCTATAACTGATTTATTTTAGCGTTAAGTTTATTTTGGAGGATCCTCTCCTTGCACACGCTACTCACTGGCGGACTTTCTAATCTAATTTTTATTCTTCATCTTTCTGTGGTGGTAGATACTTGAGTAGGTACCAATTAAAAAACAAGCAAAGTTCTGTCCTCGAAAGGGAAATTGTACAATAGACATGTAGAGTTTCGCTTAGAGCGTCTGCGTAGGACCAGTAGGGTATAATACAAGATAATTAAGCGGGAATTTAAGCATTTTTTGCCTAGCCTATAATTTAGAATCTACGAAAAAAACGGATATAAAAAAAGTTGGAAAAATGAAAATGAATGACCACAAGATTCTTTGTTTTTTATATCCTCTTTTAGCCAGAAGACGGAATATTTGATGCTTTTATTCATTTATTGCACCTGGGATATGCAATACCGAACATTACTGCTATTACCCTTAATTTTTTTTTTTTTTTTTTTTTTTTTTTTGGGGAAAGAGGGTTTTAACGGTGAATTGTGCCAAATTTTAATCCCATTACGCCAAATTTCAATGGCACGGTTATTAAAGGCTTTTGCGCTAACGGGAGGTACCACTTGTCCCGTTCAAGACATTTGTTATGAAACAGAATTTAATTGAAGAAACGCCACCATAAAGTTACCCTTCTGGAAGTATATTTGAAATTTATGGTTTTATTGGCGTAGAATTATTATTTTCTGGATTGACGAATTTAATACAATATTAATAAGAGAATTCATGTCAACTGATTCCAAGCATGGTGGGGCTCGATCACAGCAGATAAATGTATTGGATCGTGTCGATCTATTCTGTAACATATCTACGGACCCAGCGTGTCGCTAATTTCATAGGAAGTCAACAATGTGGCAAGGTTTTGAACTCCGCCGAGTGCTTTTGAAATTTCCAATGTGACAGGTTTCTTCCACCGAATCGTGCTTCAAGTGACTTTAGCTTTCGAAATATAGATCGTCAGGTTTTTGTTAGGCGATTTTGTCTATATGCGATTTTCATTTTGAAAAGAACGCCTGATAGGAGATGAGCTTTGTTGGCTATTGCGATAAGTTGCGGTCATCACTATGCACCTTCTATCCAAAGGGAAATCTGGTGACCGGAGTTCGAATTGATTAAAACACTTTAAGTTTAATCGAAATTGTTTATTTAAAACGTAGTTAATTCAGAGGCTGGCTATTTACTTAAATATACGTATATTTGAATTGATTGGCATCCTCAGGCGACGGACGGAGATTGATTTCGAAATTACATTGGTACATACTTTGTCGTGCTATTCAAATGAAACCAATACTGATGAAACGACTAGATAAGAATTTGTGAAAACAAATTATTGAAAGAGTTTGATCTTGAAATCCATCTGCGCGTGTGCATTTTGTTGCATGTATATGTGATATTCATTTTCACCATCGGCTCTACAACCGGGATCCAGTCTTGGCCTTATTTAGCAAGTCTCGATGCTTCTTAAATTTTCCATAATAATTTATTTTTACGGGCAAGGTTATTAGCCTTGCGCCATATGTGATATTAACCGTCACAAATTAAATGAAATTAAAAAATGTTGCATGCATATATGACATTAACGGCCATACATTAAAGTTTTTACAACTTTGAGCCAAAGGAGTTCTTTCGGTGTAGCATTAAAATTAATTTCCTGTTACAACCGACAGAATTCTTTCAGTGTAGCTGTGAAACTTTATCACATGCCTACCTGTTGCTAAACGAAAATTCCTATCATACATTTTTCGTTCCCATAACTAAACTTGCAATTCTACAATTCCCACGTTCCATCAATACCCATGCCCATACACATACTCTAATATAGCATGCTATTTGCTATAAGCAAACAAAAAATTCTCATCACCTTGATGATCACCCAACACCTCATCACCTAAAAGGAAATTCCACCCATGACCATGCACTTACATGCTATTTGCTATGGGTAAATCAGATTCGCATCACCTTGAATCGAAATTTCCCCATGGCCTTGGGGTGGAGCTACAGCCAGAGTAGGCGTACGGCTGCCACCTCAGGGTGAATGGCAGCAAAATTGCAACGGTGCAGTTCCCACCGTCGTTGCCATGGCCTTCGACTGGGGCTGGCATTGGATGGCTGTCTCAAGGTGAGACATGAATCGTGGGAAGGAATGTAAAATTCGGATTTGATTTTGGGTATAAATAGGGAGTTCCGTTGTAGGCAAGAAGAAATTAATGTGACACTGGATTTGCTGTAATAAAGGAAATCAACCGTCTTTTTTTTGTTTAAAAAAGAAGCCTTACCATAACATCAGCTGCGAAAGGAACCCAAGGTGTCGGATAGCCTGAAGTGACACAAGGAGGTAAGCGACTAATAAATTGGTTAAAATTGGCACAGCGCCGACCCCTCAAGAAGTCGGGCTCCACACCATCAACCGGCCGCGGACCAAAGCTGGGGCGGTGAAGCAATCGCCGGCTCAGACCTGGGTGCACGGAAGGTACGCACCCTCGCCTAACCTCTCTCACACCTCCATCGGGGACAACCAACTAACTGCGGGTTTAACTCCTCGACAGTCCCCCAAATTAACCTCAAGTTGCTGCCAACCCCAGGGGAACGCCCGGAAGTCCCTCTAGTAAGATATAACAGAATCCTTACGGACTCCACGAGTCGGAAGCAATCCACACATGGGCTCAAGCAGTCGGAAGCCGAAAACAAAATAAAGTAAGTAATAAATAAAAATAAATGTGGTATTATATGTATTATATTATATGTGGTATTATATACAATTATATATGTTATATGTTATATATCTTACAAGTGTGGTATTATATACAACAATTTCATCATACGAGATTATGTTGATGCGCGATAAATGAACATACGGTGTAATGAGGTTGAATTGGATAATGATCTGCTGTGGAAATGTTATTGCGAAAACCATAATTGCGGTCACTAATATGATGGTATGTTTCAAAGTTTTTCTAAAGTTGTGGATTTATAACTTTCTATTGAACTTGACTGATTCGTCTTCTCCGGGTATAACGCTCGCGAAATTCGTAATTAATAGAATGCGTTCACATTATAGTTCAATATTAGACGGGCAGATAAATGCAGAAAGTCGGTCATTGTATTACACGAGAGTGAATCGGTTAGTTTAGTTTATGCAATTGCAATAGTGATTCATTAAAGACTGCAATATATCAATACCTCCTTATTTCTTGTTTCCTATTTAATCTAAGCATATTACGCATTGAGTTGTAAGTTTTGTATTACAAAACCTTTTTCATGGGTCAAAATAATAAAAAAATAATTTTTCTTTTAATGCAAGGACCATATTTGGAGGCGCTTCTCCTACAATGACATCAAATGGGCAAAGTCATTTGGAATAGAAAGCTACTGGTAGAATATCTCTTTCAAATTAAAGAAAAATAGCACTGGTAGAACAGTTATAAGGTATTTGCTTCTATATTATAACTTTATCTGTATTATGTTCATACACAATACTTACCGAGGGTAATATTTTGAGGAAACCAAGGAGGAAGGCCGCCATGAGACTTGAAGTTGAGATGCAAAATTGGATTTTCAAAAACGTTATCCAACACCTGCGATTGTACCATACAGGCAAAAGGACGGCAAGAGCTGTGCACGACTGCAGGAGGCAGCACCCGCAACCTATTATGACGAAAATCGGACGAGTGTGAGGCCGTACAATATTTTGCTGAAAATAGATGTATTTTTATTTCAAAAATTAATATTATTTATTTTATATGACATTCGTTTCTTTCTTGTTATTGTTGTGTTAAATGACATTTTGTAATGTAGGTAAGATTAGTGTAAAATATTATTTTTCATTTTGCTATAAGTTTATTGCATAGGTATCTCTTGAGCTTCCCAATGATGATCCATCAACGTGTAACTAACTACAAATAATGTATCTCAATTACCACCTTCGACCTTTCTCTTGTAACATATAAGGTGTAAAATTACGAGTAGTGTATTGTTTGCTCCCATCCCATCTCATTTAAGACATTAGAATAACGATATCTTAAATGCACAAACAGGACACCAGTGTGTACCTATCACTTTACACTTTGAATTTTGTATAAACTAATTATACAAAAGGGATTTCCAAACGCATGTATCACGAATAGTTGCCACACAACCTGTAACAAAATCATTTCATTTCGTAAACAGCCACTGTTTTTATAGTCAGCAGTTGATAGAAACTTAAATCTACACGACAAGTGTTGTTTTGAGAGCATCTTTAAGCAAGAGATTAAAGGATTTCAATTATTCAATCTTTAATAGTAAAGACTAAAAATACCATCATCATCATCATCATCGGGACTACAACCGGGAACCGGTCTTGGCCTTATTTAGCAAGTCCTGAGGCTTGTTAAATTTTCCATAATGATTTGTTTTTTTCGGGCAAGGTCATTAGTCTTGCGCCAAAAAATACCATACTCCTTGGTAAATCGAAAGTGAGAAGAATCCCAGTTAATCAGTAGAAATCGCTTAATATTACCTTTGTACTTTACTACTTTACTTAAGTGTGGAATTTGAATTATAATCCAAATTTGATTATAGAAACTTAATCTTAATATGCTATATCTTGGGTGAATGGGAGTTCAATGGAAGAAGCATACGATAAAGAACTGTGAAGTAGCCGTGTCAATGGTTCCGCAATCGGCATCCGATTTAGGTAGTTACGAATCCATAAATAATATTAACTTATAATCGATGACTTTCCATACTCGAGTACATGGTCAAAGTCCCGAGAGCTTTATTTTTTTTTATTTTTGACAGGTGTAAGGTCACAACTCTCCTGGGACCTCACTGTTTAATTATTGTGATGTCTTATTGTGAGCAGAAGTATGAACTGATACAAATCCTATTTTTGTTATACGAGAAACTTATCTCTGCTGCCAATAGGAAGTTGTCATATATGTGCAGCTATGTGTATGTTACAATAATTCAATAAATATAATATTTACTTCAGTACCATTTTGACACATGTTGAAACTCACGTTCTCAACTTCCTATCGTACGTTGAAAACTTCTTATCGCACATGAATTCTGTGCTTATGTCGGTGCCTTCTTCTCAGCTATAATCATCGTCTTCCAGGCTAATTTTAATACATCTTCTTCTCCTCTTAGAAAAGACCAAAGTATACCGCTGAGTAAGGGCCCTAAGGATATATTAAATAATTGTTGGAGGTAGTTTTGAACGGTTAGAAAACGTAGCTGCAAGAGAGCTTCACAGTTTTTCCGTCCTGTGCCAAAGTGAATTTTGTAATAGAATTGTACGCCCAAATATAACATAACACATCACAAAAGCAAACACAGTGAAGATCAAAGCATCAAAATAGAGTCGAAAACATCTTCAGCGCCATATATCAGAGCATTAATGCAACAAGCACAGCTCTAGCGACTTAAGACATCTTCACATACAGGCGGCCGTAGTCTGATTCTAAACACAACGTTGTAATGTCATAAATCTCCAATAAATATTCTCCGTAGTAACAACAAATTTAAAAGTGGTAAAAATCCGCTAGGCGCCTTCGGTTTGACAGCGACTATAGTTTTGATGTTAGTGTAGTGATGCCAATTAAATGGATTGCTTTTCTCTGAATGGTATCGAATAGATCAAGCTGTGCTCAGACCCAAAACCGTATTCGAGTGCAAGCTTTTCTAAGGATTTATAGGGGAGACGGAGTTGTGTCGAAACAAAATACCTTTTGGCGTTAGGTAAAAAGTTTAATTTGCTTTTTTTTTATTTTTTTTATTTTTATTTATTAGACTTCTCTCGGGAGAGGCGAACCTATAGCGCCGAGTGGGTGCCCCGAGATGCCATCACATAACTGTTGCAGTTCTTTTTGAACAATTGCAGGTTGTAACGCTCCTGGAACACTCGCGTGGGAAGGGAGTTCCACAGCTTCCACGCTCTGTAACAAAACGAGTTCTGATGCAGGGATGTTCGCGCCGTCGGGAGATGAACCACAAACGGGTGCGATTCGTTGGATTGTCTTGTGGAGCGCATATAAGCCGAATTGCGTGGAACAATACCAAGAATCTCCGAAAAACAGTACCCGTGTCTTGTCTTGTGGAGCGCATATAAGCCGAATTGCGTGGAACAATACCAAGAATCTCCGAAAAACAGCACCCTTGATAATATCTGTAAAACAGACAGAGGTCGGCTACGCGTCCTCGATGTGATAGCGACTGTAGTCCCGACGTCAGCGCCGAGTCCCGGATCAGGCGAGCGCGGGTCTAATTTGGGATTTATATAGGAGAAGAAGTTGGGCCGGAGTAAAATATTTCTTGGCTCTAAAAAGATAGCTCAGTTTTCCTGAGGCTGACCTGGCGATACTCGACACGTGTTTATGCCATGATACATTCCCACAAACCGTAACGCCGAGCAATTTCAAACTTTTCCCAGCCTCGAAGGCCCGACCATTCATCATCAGCTGTGGATTCGATACGATACGATGATCCACTTTTCTTTGTGAATGTTGTATATTGTGTCTTCGCTGCATTGAAGTCGACGAGATTGTCCCTTCCCCACTGCAGGACCCTATCTAGATCCTGATTCAGAGAGTCAATCTGTCTACATCTGAGCTGATGCGACGCAGATGCACCAATCGGACGAACACTCGAAAAGGAGGAAACAAGCGTACTATCATCCGCAAAACTGAACACTTTGTTATCCGTTGTCTCCAACAAATCATTTATGTGAAGCAAGAACAAGGTTGGAGCCAAAATAGAAGCCTGAGGCACCCCTGAATTAACAGGATACAGATCCGAACACTCGCCGTCCACAACAACCCGGATCGATCGATTCTCGAGAAAGCTCCTCGTCGAGTCGCAAAGCTGTTGGGATAGCCCATATGAACGAATTTTGCTCAGCAATGCCCCGTGCCAGACGCGGTCAAAAGCCTTGGAAATATCCAATCCGACCGCCCTAGACTCACCATGCCGTTCAATCGCAGATGTCCATATATCAGTTATAAGTGTCAAAAGGTCTCCCGTGGACCACCTGCCACGGAATCCGTATTGACGATCATTCAGAAGTCCGTTGCACTCCAAATACTTAACCAACTCTGTATTGATGACTTTTTCCATTACCTTAGATAAAATAGACAGTAATGCTATCGGACAGTAATTTTGTGGGAGACACTTTTTTCCCGTCTTTCGAATTGGCTGAACTCGACCGATTTTCCAGCAGGCAGGCAAGGTCCTCCGTGCATAAGAAAAGCGGAAGAGTTTTCCAAAAACCGGCGATAGTTCTGGAGCACTGTTCTTAAGGACTATTGCTGGTATTCCGTCCGGGCCGGTTGCCTTCCTATAATCCAGGTCACGTAGAATGCGTTGAATAGTGCGCGGACGAAATCTCACATCTCGCATCGAAGACCGTACCGGCGAGATCACAGGTGGCTCCAAAAGGCCGGGGTCGAGGTTTGAATTCGCGGAAAATAAATTCGCGAACACATTAGCGTTATCCTTTGAATTCGTGACTAACGTCCCACTGTCTGTCACCAACGTGCGTAAAGAGGAGGATGCGAAGTTACCTCGGACGCATTCTGCCATTGACCAGAAGGAGCGCGAACCAGTTGGGCACCGAAGGAGCGTATTGATTACCCTGTCGTTGTGAGCTTTCTTCGCGGTATCAATCGCCTGGTTGCACGCGTGTCTGATTCTAACAAAATTCGTTCTGTTAACATCGATGGGATTGGAGCGCCATTGCTTAAAAGCTCTATTTTTTGTCGCTGTAATCAGCTCGCATTTTTTATCAAACCAAAGTTTATTAGACGAACTTCGTTTGATGGAATGTGGAATATACATCTCCATCCCCAGAAAAATAATCTCTGACAGCGACTCCGCGCAAGCGGATTGATTTTTTTTTTTCAAAATCTTGCCATTTTTTAACAAATCAATATTTTCAAAATTTGTTAGCGAAACAACATTCTCATGTAGTTAAAGTAGACTTTTTTTTGTAATTTTGCAGGATCAAAGCTGTTCAAGATATTTTGCAACCCCCGTAACAACTTCGTGACAACAGGTTTTTTCAACGGCCGTGTGCCACCATTTTATATTTTTTGAAAAAAAACCCCTTAATACATATATAAACATGTGGCAAACTTCGTTTTATTAATTCTAAATTGTTTCCCATTCAAAAAAAAAAACCAAGGAAGTTTTCGGTTTTCGGGTCTCTATATTGGCATAACCCCTTAAGCTTTTCGGCTTGCCTGGTTACAATAACACTAATTAATTGAAGTATTAATTCTACAAAACTAAAACTTAATAGAGACACAATAACTTAAAAAAGAGACAACTCACGGCAAACCATTTGCTTCTAATCAGAGAAAATTATATGTCAATTGTTCCTAATTGTCACACCAATTTACATCGATACTCGTAGTGTGCGCATTTTTTTTTAAATGCTGTCTCATTGATTTTTGTCCACGGGGATTTGGCGGTTCTACGAACCGCACAAACCATTATTTGTCGAGATGTCGTCGTTCCGCCAAGGAACATATTCACCTATACCCAAACTCCACGTGTATCTAAAGTCCTCCTTTGCACCTGAAAAAGGTGACATTCATACAGGTGTCAACAATCCCACGTATCCACAGATAGGTGGGCCGCAAGTCCCGAACAGTTTTCCTACGCCTGGACGGCGATCGAAGGACATGACCCAGCACAGACATTTTGTATCGATCCATCAACTGGATATACACAAACGGTTGGCACAGCTGCGCCAGATGTCGACAAACATCACATCCCCGGCGATAAGCGAATTGCCGGAAAACCAATCCGTCGGCAAAACCGTTGTTCTTTCCGCAATGCACTTCGCCTAAACAAAGGCCATTGCCGAGCAACAGCAATAAACGGAGATGCTGTTCCCATAGGGCTAAGCAAACAATGATAATTACCATTATCCCATGATCGCCTAATGTAAACCACATATTCGATTGTGTGCGTAACCAATGCAACGGAAGTGTGAAAATCCTGATGATCACAGAATGATCTACAGCAAACAGACGGCAACCTCCGCGTCTGTATGTGTGAGCGCGATCTTCCCTGGTGGAGAGATTCTCGATTGAGAGAAAGTCACCATTTCGGGGAAAGCGACAGGAAAAAAAAAGGATGGAGTGAATAGAAACATCCCCGGAGAAGAAAGTCAGTCGAAATCGAGAATCTGTGAGAGGAAGTTCAATTTCATTTATGGTGGTGTTAAGACCGAGTTCCTGCAGGTTTACATTGTATCGTACCGTCATGAATTTGTTTGGTTTCGTGTAAAAGTAACGTCGAGTAACTAACGAACTTGTGATTTGTCGAAGCGATCCGAAAGTGTGAACAAATTATAAAAAGGTTTTACTTTGCAGAAGTTTTCTGAGTGGCACCGCACTACCAGGTTCGCGAGAACGCTCGAGTTCGAATTGTGTTTTGTACAAGTGGTAACATGGAAGTAGTCCTTAGAGACTAGCAAGTATATTAAACCCGTGAGATATTGTAACAATTTTTTAAAAACAAAAAAACAAAATTTCAAATAAAACAAAATTATAAAAGAAAAATATTTCGCGGTTTCATTGGTAATCGTATTCGCCCCGTTGTGTTTTCCTTGTGAACAGCGTTCGGCGGAACATACCAGCTATAAACATGCGACCATCAATAAAAATCCGCCAAAGGGGCATGCAAAATCATTTCGTTGCCTAGTTTTACTTTTCGGTTGGAGCAGACTATGTCTACGCATTCTACTTCTATCATTCATCATTTTTGTTCATGTCTCAGTAACGTTTAAATAAATCGATTATGTCTGTAGACTTGACTTCGAAATATAATTTCCATTTGAAGAATGTTGTAGATTTAGGGTTACATTTAATATATGTGACAGTATTAATATAATTTGGCACACATCTCAGATTAGCGTCTGGTTTGTGAAGTCGATTATATGTAATACACCGAATTCCGCAATTAATCGAAACGACCATTTCAAAATTCAGTAATTAATTTACATGGATGTGATACAATGGATTACAACAGTCAAACACTCTTTAAACAAGATTAAAGGATTAAATACTTTTTTTTTTCATTTGCTTTCCGTTTTGTCGTGCCGCAATGCGGTAGAAATAACAATAAATTCAGGTTGAATACTTAACCTACATAAAAAGGTACAGGAAAAAGGGTTCACGAAATGAACAATTCCTAAATATAATAAACAAGGTGGTAAGACCGAAATTTCCATCCTGTTCGTACTAGTCGTATGTGTATGCAATTTAGACAAGTACTCACGTTGTAATTCCTTTTGGTCAGCAAAACAACGAACGTTCCAGATAGCGGACATATGCACCTGGTTACGTTTTCCATTAGGTTTTTTGTAATGCAGACATCAGTGCGCCAAGTTGCTTCGAATGTAGCTCTGTGGTCATGACTGCAATTGAAAAATATACCTTTTAATTGTTTTGAAATTCAATTTTCAAATATGTTTTTGAAATCACTCTCAGCACTTGAATAATGTGGAAAATATATATTTGTTTTGTCAATGTTCAATTATGTATTTACTTACCATAAAGTGGGAATAATATTAGGTTGAAATTTAACTTCAATTTGGTACAATCAAAACATTGAGTGTAGTGACTAAATATATTTTTTTCAATTCAATTCAATTTTTTTTAAGCAGATAATACATTTATATTTTACAACTAGTCTTTTAGAGTTTTAGGACAGCAATTCCTTTACAACTATAATCTTAAATCTATATAATGAAAATAGCACAATTTCAATGAATAATAAATAATAAATGTTGAAGGAAAAACTATAAGAAAAAACCCTTCTTTGAATCTTTAGACTAATATTGCACAGGTTTCCGGTTATATTGATCTAATAATGACCCCGATAGAATAATCATGAACAGAGTACATAGGTAGTGATTTAGGATAACGCAAGACGGGAAACGAGAACATTGTCAGAAGAAGAACAATTGACGAAGAAGTTTCGATTGATTTTGTCAATAAGAAATTGTACCGATTTAACTTTAGCGTTTTCATGAAGTTCATGTGTTGAATAATGCCATGGCAAATTCAGCAACATTTTCAGTATTTTATTTTCACACCTTTGCAATTTTATTTTGTGTGTGCGAGCACAATTACACCATACAGGCGCGCCGTACAGGAGTATAGCTTGAACAATGGTTTTAAAAATTATAATTTTATTTTCGAGGCTAAGCTTTGACTTTCTACACACTAATGGATACAGAACCCTTACGACTTTGTTTATTTTGTCAAGTGTGGTAGTGATGTGTTTTTGGAAGCTACGTTTTTTATGTAGAATAATACCAAGTTATCTACAGTCTTCGGAACGATCAATATCAACTGCAAACATACTGAGTTTAGTAGCATTTGGTAGGTAGCAGAGTTTCCTACATCTCGAAAACCAGACAGCTTGTGTTTTAATACATATTTTTATTTTCCATTTCCTGTAATATACTGCTAGTTTGTCAAGAGCTGCTTGCAAAGAGTTGTAGACATTAGTGAATAAGGCACCCGAAGACAAAATGGCCGTATCATCGGCAAACATAGCTACCTGAATTTTTTCACCTAGACATGCTAAATCCGCGACAAACAATGTGAATAATATGGGACTGTGGCGGTTCCGCCATACCCCACGGTTCGCCTTCCTAAAAATAACGTTCACCCAGTCTGCTTAAGCTTTCGCTAATGCAATAGCATTAGCATCTTAAATGCTTCACCCATTAAAGAGAACAAATTTGTAATCAAAAACGCCCCTGGAAAAGAGAATTCTTACCTGCATGCATAACTTCGCATTTAAAATCCCCTATATCAGTTCTCTCCCCGCCGGGGAGCCTCTGGCGCAAGGCTAATGGCCTTGCCCGGAAAAAACACATCATTACGGAAAATTTAACAAGCCTCAGGAGTTGCTAAATAAGACCAAAACCGGCTCTCGGCTATAGTGCCGATGATGATGGTGATGATGATAACAGTTCTCTCCAAGCTTATCATAAATTCCCTAAAAGAAAACTTATCGGTTCACATATAATATAACCGCATAGTCAGGGAATCTTAGTTGGCTATTCCAACCCTAACATGTGTACAACTTGTCTTACATACACATCGATTCATTGTCCAACTCCCAAGCAGCGTCGGGCAGCTTGTTTGTTCAGGTGTCATATACCCGACCATGATCCCTAGCCTTAGCCACAAACTAATTATCCAGCATATTCAAATGCAAGCAATTCGTTTTGGCCACCGACCCAAGAGACTACATAGAATTTTCATTGTACAAAGTATCGCAACCGTTAGCACCTTTCCCAATGTCTATTCGAATATTTACACAAGGGCATCACTCATCTAAGACGTTTATGATGGCCTCGTCTCATCTTTTCTCTTACCACATTTCGATGATGTACTTCATAGACAACGATCTTCTCGATCTCTTTGTCCTTGCCGACTGCCTGCTTTGTTTTGCCATTGCCTCCGCGCATATGTAAAGAATCTGATCTCAACGATCGATCTCACACACACCACCATGATCTGCATTACGAGATCTGGTTCTCTGCTCCCTCAAGAGAGACTTTACGTTTCTCTGGTGGTAGGTAAATCTTTTCCCTAGTGGAGGAAAATACTTTCGCTCTCAGGGAAAATGCCCCTAAAAATTTCCCTCGTAGCGAATCAGATCTGCACGAGATGATTAACGCCGAGTCCTTTTACATCCGCCGATCGAACAGGTTGGTCATGTCACTCTCGCTCTCCGTCACTGCGGAGACGCGCAAATATATACCGGAGTCGTGTTCGTGTTGTACCCGAGTCGTGGCTAGTAGTATTAATTATAATCGATTAGTGTAATTCAAGTCCGTTGCCTGTATTTGAGTGTAATTATAATCGGTCTTCTGTAACCCAACAAATCGTGTGTTTCAATTTTCCGACAGCAGTTCCTGGGTGCGGTGATTTCTTTGGCTAGTGTTTTTCTTTCGGTCTGCGGGAGACACTTTTCGAACTGGTGGAGACGGGGTAGAACTCTCGCCTATGCTGGCGTCGCGATCTCGTACCCCATAGGACCAAGGACCGAGCCTTAGGGTACACCATAGTTGATTTGGTGAGTAGAGGATATGTCGGTTCCTATACTCACAACATATTTTCTCGAACGAAGAAAGCTCTGGATAATTTGGTAAGCGGTATTGGCAGCTTAAGTTTTAGTAGCTTATAAATCAAGGCATCGTGCCATACCGTATACTCCTTGTCGTTGACTCCTTGTCGATGAATTTACTAGCTATGTCGTTTTTAATGCGCAAGACTTGGTGGGTTGTGCTGTGACCACTACGGAAACCGAAAAACGTCGAAAAGGAGGAGTCGAATAATGGAGTTGAGCGGAGTCAAAAGACGTCAAAAGTGGGTGACGTGAAGTCATGTGAAGTCGAAAAAGAGTCGAGCGAGTTGAAAGGAGTGAAGTTGATGGAGTCGAAGAGTCGAGTGTGTTGAGTTCGAGTCGTGTGGGATTGGTTAGAGTCACAAGCGAGGCGAACGCGGTTGTACACCGGTTTGTACTCAGAAGGGGTTTACAATATTTATTTTATTTTTGCCTCAATCTCGTGCTATTTGCGGATACGAATATATTTTCTTTTTCAATTTTTTTCACAGGTAGATGTTTTAATTTAAAAAAAAAAAAAAATTCTATTTCATTAACCAAAACAAATTCGCTCAATTGAAGGCTATCGTGTAAATGTAAATATTATGTGAAGAAGTTAGATACATATACAATATCGTTTCCACTTCTCACAAAAACAATAACTCATCTTTCGTTTGTGAATGGTAGCTTTACAATACGTAATAATTGCAAGGATTGCTTCTTAAATTATGTGCGTACGATTTACTTTATCGTTTGACAATTTTTTCCTAGATTTTCTGGTGGTGCCTTTTTTATCTATTTTTATTAAATCTACATAATTTTGATTGTGGTGTATCTGTTTTTGCGTTTTAATGCATAAAAAGAAACGCACTTACATAAATGTATATATTTCCGGACATATATCCATCCATATAAGTGGCAATATCTTTTATGCATATTGTATGAATTTTAATTATCGAAAACACTGTTTCGGAATTTGAATTGGAAAGCATAGTTTTTTAATAGTTAAATCAGTTATACTCTTTTCCTACACTGGTAGAATAACTGCCTCTAACCAGTTGTCTACCTTTAAAAATAGAAAATCGTTTTCACAAATTAGAACTGTGCGAGGAAATTTGCACTTCAAATCACTAATTAATTTTACACAAAACACAAGCTTAATGATTAGCCTACTTGATTAGTTTCTCGAAATAGTATTGAAAATTTTACTTCTGACAACATTTTGCTGTTGGGTTTGTTTACCCTTTGGTTCTTTGATTTTGGACCTTTTTGTACATTGTGCTATTCGTAATATTTAATTGCTCTGACGGAATATTTTAATTCCTTCTTCACCCGCCAACGAACCTTTAAACGACGCAGATCGTTCGCTCGTCCGCTTACATCGCAATTATCTTTTCGCAGTACGCATACAGGCAGGTATACCTGGACAATATAATATACATTCCTTCCCGCGCCGGGTTTTGTTTTGTGAACAGTGCCAGTGACAGTGAATAGACAAAGACCAGTGAACAATAATTGTGATACAATGGCCTGCGGGCCAAATATGAGTGGTAACCGGTTTCGGGATCTCGTCGAGGACGTAGATTTCGAAATACGTAAAAAAAAAATTAAAAGAACACTTCCTAGAATCGAAGAACATTTTCCAAATTTACCGATGACATCTGTAAAAAATCCGAAATTTTTAATTATCACGGCCAAACAAAGTGATAAACCCATCTCGTCGCTCAATCCATTTGTAATTAAAAAAGTGATAGATGATATAAGTCGAGAATACGAACAAATTACGATCTTACGCGACGGAAACTTATTAGTGAAAGTTAACTCACCTAAAATCGCGGACCGGTTCCTAAAAACAACTAATTTAGGCAATGTCTGCCCCGTCACTGTGAAGCTTCACGAGAAATTGAACGGGTCTAAGGGTATAGTTTACGCTCCCTGCCTAATAAATGTTCCCGAATCAGAAATAATTTCGGAAATGCAATCGCAAAATATAACACAAGTTTACAAATTTTTAAAAAGGGATGAAAATAAAATCCAACGACCATCAGGCCTAATGCTATTTACTTTCGACCTCTACCAACCACCAAAATCTGTGGATATAGGTTTCTACAAAGCAAAGGTCAACGAATGCATCCCCAACCCCATGAGATATCGTAACTGCCAAAGACAAGGCGATACAACAAAACGCTGCACTAACACCACAATGTGTGAGAAATGTAACCTCCCACCTCATATGCCTACCGATTGCTGCCGTACTATGTGCGCCAACTGCTCACTCCCTCATTCTGCTGCAGACAAAACCTGCCCCTCATATATTCAAGCCAAGGAAGTACTGGTGATAAAAACCACGACCAAATGCTCAATGGGCGAAGCCAAACGCATTTACAAAGAAAAAAATGTCTCCAAACCCGATCAACTTTCGGGAAGTTTCGCAGAAACGCTGAAGTTTAACCCATCGCATGGACAACAAAACAAGCCAAACATAATACCAGCCCAAACATTCCAAGAACCCCTTCCAACTGGCCCCTCCACATCTAATACAGCAAACAACATTAAAAATCCATCGCCTCACCAGCCATCAAAACCAGTAAAATATAATTTCACCAAATCGGACTCATCAACAACACCACCAGCTCAACAAACACCATCAACTCATCTAACATCAACAGCTCAACTAACTCCAACCAACCCCCCACAACTACAAACAACTTCTTCAATCCAAAACTACAACCAAACGGTCCCACAAGTTACAACAAGCTTTTCCGCCGATAGCCTCTCGCAATGCACATCGTCACCCGCACTAAAGGTAAAAAACAAATCGTCCCTTACTGAGACAAAAATAAATAAAAATGTACACATCTTAGAAGATGATGAATTCAAAATGTAAGAATAATATTAACATCCAAGCCCCTGACTCTGCTGTTTCGGAAACTGGACACTTGAACTCTGCTCAGAGTACAAGTGCCCCGTATCAGGAACAGCAGAGTCAAGTTCCTAACAACATACAGCCTATCCGCCCAACATTCCTACACGAAAATAAATTTAAGAATACACTATCCCATCCCGCAAAACAATCAAATCCCAAGCACACTATTAGGGCTGAACGCCCACAACCCACTTCACAACATAAACCATTCACCATTTTGCAATGGAACATGAATGGTTATACTAATAATTTTGACGAATTAAACATTCTAATTAAAGAATATAACCCAAGTGTAATATCATTACAAGAAACGCATTGCCCAGTTAACACGACACCATAACTCCTCTGCAAATACATCACATAAACAAGGTATAGGGTTACTCATTAAAAAAGGTACTCCCCACAAAATTCTCCCCATTATTACAAATATGCAAGCACTCGTTGTAGAAATACAATACCCCATAAATTTCACTTACATAGATTTATATCTTCCTCCAAATCAGCCGATAAATAAAGATGATTTTCAGTCAATACTCAATCAAACAAACGAGCCCAGAATACTTGGAGGTGACATAAATGCTTGGAGTATACTCTGGGGCTCATCGTCCACAAACAAAAGAGGCGAAATAATAGAAAACATCCTCCTCGACTCCAACCTTATCCTACTGAATGAAGGATCGCCTACCCACCTCTCTACCCACAACACTCTCACTCACATTGACATCACTTGTTGCTCTCCTGAATTGGTTCCGAGAACTTCAAGGCAAGTTCTAGACGATCTTTACAATAGTGACCATTTTCCCGTGTTAACTATGATAAATATCCAACAACCAATAACCAATCATAATCAATCTCCAAAATATAAAACTGACTCTGCCAACTGGCCACTTTTTGAAAAAAAAAAAGTTGATGAATTTCTTTCAAGCTACGCCCATACACCTAATACAAATCATGAAGCTGCAATAATCAATAAAGCAATTAGATCTGCTGCCAACGTTTCAATACCACAAACGAATACTAAAGCTAAACCGGTAACCAGGCAACATGTACCTTGGTGGAACTCCGAACTAACATCTCTCCGCAAATGCAATATGGCAGCCCTCTCCCAATTTAAAAAAAGACCCACAGAGGCTAATCTTGTAGCATATAAAAAAGCGAACGCTTTATTTCGTAGAAGGATGAAAGATAGTAAAGCAAAAAGCCTCCTTCAATTCACTTCGACAATCAACCCAAAATCCTCCACTGCCATAATATGGCATAAAATACGCAGCTTAAGCGGAAATTACAATCCGGTAAATATCTCCTGTCTTAATTCCCTAAATACTACAATCACAGACACAATGCAAATATGCCAACTTTTCGCCAAAACCTGCAATCCTCAGACAACCTCAACTTCCATCCCGAATTCAATCGGAAAAGACTTGAATCACTTAACAATTTAGTACATTTGCAAGTCTCCAACCCTGCGGCCCACCGCATCGAAGAACCCATCTCATTTACTGAATTTGAATCAGTACTTAGTATAACCAAAGGAAAAACCCCAGGGAGAGATCGAATATCCTACCCAATGTTGAAACACCTTTCGAAAAATACAAAATTGAGAATCATTAAATTATACAATAAAATACTTGAAACTTCACATATCCCACAACTCTGGAAAACGGCAGTCCTAATCCCTATTCATAAACCGAAGAAAGATAAAGATACTATAGAGGGTTACCGTCGTATATCCTTAATCCCCTGTATTGCAAAGGTTTTAGAAAAAATAGTAGCCAAACGTTTGCTATGGTTTATAGAAACAAAGAAATTGACATCTATCAACCAAGTCGCGTTCAAATCCAACAGAGGTTGCACAGATGCTTTACTTCACATTGACCACTATATCTCAAGGGGTCTATCCACCAAAAACCACGTCACAATCCTCTCTCTAGAGTTCGAGAAAGCCTTCGACAGAATCGGCATTCACGTCATACTTAGCAAATTGTTAAAATGGGGAGTTGGTAACAACATATATGGGTACGTCAAATCATTTCTAAGTAATAGAAAATTTCAGTGTAGAGCCAACCACATATACTCCAATACACTCCCGCTACACAACGGAATCCCTCAAGGATCCCCATTGTCAGTCATATGATTTATTATCGCCTTTGACGACATAGGCACGATAATATATAAACAGAAACATCTAGATCATTGTATTTACGCCGATGATATATACATCTTAAGCAAAGCCAGTGATTTAATCTCCTGCAAAAGCATGTTAACTGACACATTGAAAGATATTGTAGAATGGTCAAATTATTCAGGTGCCAAACTGTCAATAGAAAAATGTAAATTACTTCATGTGTGCCGACGACGACTTTGCCCCCAAATACACCTCAACATAAATAATAAAACTATCCAAAATATCCCCAACCTCAAAATCCTAGGTATAACATTTAATAATAAGTATTGCTGGAAACAACACTGTTTAGATCTTAAGAAATCACTAGCAGCTAGACTGAATATTATTAAATACTTAAGTAGCAAGAAAAGCAATGTACATATTAACACCGTATGTAATATCACTAAAGCACTAATTTTAAGCAAAATAGACTACGGTATTTATATTTATGGCAATTGCCCCAAGACAACTCTAAACATAATAAAACCCACGTACCACCAAGCCGCTAGAAACAGCATATTCGCTTTCAAAACAACCCCAATAAAAAATTTATTAGCTGAAGCTGGACTTCCAACAATCGAGGAACGAGTAGAAATGATATCCGCAAGACTTGTAGCTAAACTAGCGTTTTCGAGAAACTCCATCATCGACAAAGATATTAAACTAACGCTAGGGTACAAAACCCGAAACCGAATTCCATCCGCAATTACCAGGATAATAGATAAAGTCGACCAATTAGAATTACAATTTAAACAAACTGTTAAGTTTTCCTCAACTTATCCGCCATGGCTCCTAAATGCGAGTGCTATTATAACTACACTCACAACATTTAAAAAAGCTAACACAAACAAGGAAATATACAGTGCACTATTTTGGTCAATCGCTTCGAAATATAAATCCGATGGATGGAGATTTCTATATACAGATGGATCAAAAACAACTGAAAATACATATTTCGCTGTTACATCTGAAGAAGGTGATGTAAAAAAAATCGGACTGTTACCTCAATTTTGCTCCACTTTTACGGCGGAAGCCTTCGCCATCCTACAAGCCGTAATAATTGCCACCAAACACAGGGAAAAATATCTGATCTGCACAGACAGCTTGTCAGTACTCAATTCAATAAGAAACACCAACTATACTGATGATATCATTTCCAGTATTCGAAACAATATCATCAAATATTATAATAAAATAAAACTAATGTGGATTCCCAGCCATGTTTCCATCAACGGTAATGTGAAATGCAGACTGTGCAGCTAACTCAGCTAGAAGAGCTCCAGTTCATAAATTTAACATATATACAAAAGCCGATCTACTAGCAACCATCCAAAACAAACAAAAAAATACAATTCGAATGAATTGGGATACTTATCACCACACCTATAAAAACGCAAACCCATTCAAATATCACCCCCTCTATCCAACGAATTTAAGTAAAACTAAAATCACAAACTTCGTGAGATTGCGATTAGGTCATACGTCCGCTACGCATCTTTACCTGCTCAACAAAGACACACCCCCAATGTGCCAAAAATGCAACGCAACACTTACAGTCATTCATATACTAAAAGACTGCCCTCACCTAAAACTTTTAAGAGACCGTCTATTTCGTAATATAGATATTTATAAAATTCTCGAAGATCCTACCCCCGACAACATAGAAAATATAGATAAGTTTATAAAAATTCTAAAAATCAAATTATAATTTAAAAGTACAGAGCCAATAGTCTCAGCTTTTGAAAAACTTTGTGTCAATTTTTTTTTGTTTTTTTTTCTTAAAATTTAACTTACTTAACTTACCAATTTTTTTTTATTTTTTTTTATTTTTATTTTTTTTTTTATTTTTTTTTATTTTATGTAAAAGCACTTAACCTAACTTAACTTAAATCTTATACTACCCTAATTCTAGAAAAGCTAAGTCTATGTAAGCTAGCTGATGATAGTGTGATTCTTTACCGGCTTTGGTATCCAGGTCTTTATATGCCATTCAACCACCAGAACTGTTGACGCTGTCTAATACTATCGTCCCGGTCTCTGTGGGAGATAGCCCGACTGAAGCGCAGGAGCTCTTCTTCGGTGCGCGTTACTTCCCGGTCGTAGCACAATCGCCCGTCTACGGATGATCTACTTACATGATAGATCAGCGGAATTCCGGATCTATCATGTATAAGCCCTTTCATGTCCAAGTCAAGCAACGCCTCTGGTGGAACAAAACCGTTGCGACGCACGTTCTCATAGTACAGAGTGTTTGGATAATATGCCCCGAAAATTAGGTCATTGGACGAGCTTATTGCTCTCGCAATATGTCCTCTGATTATTTTAATCGTAAAATTATCCACCCTATTTATGTACGCTTCATTATATAAAGTCTCATTTGAATAATACTTTTTATAGTCCGATTCCGGTGTGCGGTATAATCTGAGACAACTTCTGAGACACTTTCTTTCGAACACCCGAATCTTTTCCATCAAATTTGGACCTATGTTAAACCATACTGGACAACCATATATGAGCATTGGCCTGATTAGCGTCATGTAGCATATGACTTTTACCTTGCTGTCAAGTTTGCTACTGTGAAATAGCCTCCTTGTCATAGCAAACGTTTTTCTAGCCTTGACCAGAGCAGCTTCTACATGTCTGTTGAAATACAGATATTGGTCTAGCCAGATGCCAAGGTATTTAACTAAACTCTTGGTTTCCAGTTTATCTCCATGCGGTCCCACGATAACTAGCTTTCGCCAGTTTTTCCTTGTGTCGTTCGTGGCTTTATATAATGGAGTTCTAAATAGGATGGCTTCACATTGATGGAAGTTGATCTTAAGTTTCCAGTCGTCGCAATAGCGCTGCACGTTGTTGAAATCTCGCTGTATTAATCTATTTATGATCTCAACTTTCGGAGCTATTCTGTAAATTATGAGATCGTCTGCGTACGCAATAGCTTGCGGAAGTGCATCTAATAAGTCGCTAATGTAAATGTTAAAAAGAATCGGAGAGAGTACCGCGCCCTGTTGCAAGCCATTCTTGATATTATACGTTTTATTAGAGGTCACATTACCACTTTTGACCACGAACCTCCTGTCCTTTAACATATCGTAAAGTACATATAGTAAAGGCTTGTGTATGCCATGTCTGACCAACTTGTAATACAATCCTTCGATCCAGACGGTATCAAAGGCTTTTCCCAAGTCGATCAGACAGGCACCTGTGCATTGGTTCCTACATTTATTCCATTGTATGTCGGAGACCAGTTTAGCTGCGGCATGTGTGGTTTCATGACCCGCCCTAAAGCCAAACTGGTTATTCGGAATAATGTTGGTGTCGTCTACCCATTTTAGCAGAGCTTTGTTAATGGTTTTTTCAAATACTTTACTGATGGTTGGGAGTAAACTTATCGAACGCATGTTCATTGGGTTTGTATAGTCTTTGCCCTTTTTTGGGATAGGCTGAATGATAGCCGTTTTCCAACGCGTGGGATAATATGCATTATTCAACGCGTTGTTAAACAGGACCGTGTATATATCTATGGCCTTTGGGGGCAGGTTCTTGAGTACGATGTTAGGTACTCCATCTATTCCCACTGACTTTTTGCTTCTTAATGAGTCGAAGATACTCTGGATTCCTTCCCTCGCAATTAAAAGGCTATTAGCCTCACCATTGGCATTAATGTCAATTGACAGATTATCGTCACTGAATTCGGTAAAACCCGGATTCTCCGATTGCCAATGTGAAATTTCATTCCGGAGGAGCAGGTGATTCAGTCGAATTCTGTCCTCCAGGTCATGATTTCGGTGAATGCTTTCATTCGCCTTGTACATTTCCTGAAAGACAGCTCCCACAGCGTTCGCCTTCTCCAAAGGATCTTCGATCACGAAGAGCTCACTATTGAAGATAGCGTTCTCTGTATCTATGCCAATGTTGGTTAGCAGCTGCTTGTTTACCTTAGTACGTGGGATTTGGAGACACTGAATCTCATTTTGATTATTTCTCCTGAATATTTTATTTATTTGTGGGAACATATTCGGGTTATTCGTTTTTATAGCTCGAATTCTGTTGTTCCAATACAAATTTGTGGCTAATCTATAATTAGCTTTAAGTAATTGTTGGAGGTTTTTTAATCGGGATTTCAGTGATATTATCTCCTGGTCTTGTCTGTCAGTAAACTGTCTGTGTAGTTGTTTTAGTTTCGATAGCAGTCTGCTCTTTTTCTTCTGTAGTGCGTTTATTGTTGCGTTTCTGTACATGTTAATGTGATCTGTAACTGTTGTTTTGGGGATTGTTTTGTCCATTGTTCGTTTTACGGTTTCGTCCATTTGTTGAATGTATTTGTCGATTTCGTCATTTGTCAGGTTTCTGTTTACTGGCAGATTAAAGTCATTCGAACGAAGTTCTCTTGTTAATGATCTGGTGAACCGCGGCCTTCGCATTGCCCCGTAGTTATAGGGTTGCGGGATCACGAATTCCTCCAGATCTGCGAGCTCGTTCGGAAGCTCTATTACTGCCGTGAATGCACAGTGGTCACTGTCGTATTCAATTGTCCGTAAACAGTTTGTGTTTCGTCTGTTGGTGTTAAATAATCTCAGTCGTGAGTAGATTAGCAAGATATCTAAGAACAATCTACCTCTGGGGAACGATGGATATTCCGTAGCTAGCAGGTCAGTTCTATATTCAATATGAAACTGATCTAACCAACCAGCCAACTGATTTCCTCTGGCATTAGATATATAATTTCCCCAATTTCTATGCTTGGCGTTCATATCTCCCCCTAGGATAAAGTAGTTTTTTCCCAGGTGCAATTGTAAGCATCGAAAGAGTGTCTCGAGCTCCGCTATAAATAGGTTATGTTGGTGCTCCTCAGGTTCGTAGACCGCAATCGCGTACAAACCCCTTCCTTGCTGAAGGGGTATGCGTACGATACAGGCTTCCAGCACCCGGAACGTGCGCACTTCTCCACTATATATTACTTTATGATTGATCCCTTTTCTAATAAAGATTGCGACACCCCCCCCTTGAGAGAAGTTAGGTCGATCTCTTCGTATAATATCGTAGTTGTTATGTCCTATCTTATGTCTCTGGTTTAACTTTGTTTCCCCCGCCAGAAGTACATCAGGTTGTTCCTCTTGCAACAGGTTAAAAAGATTGGCTCTTCTCTCAGTTCTTATTAGTGAGTTTACATTCACGACAAGAGCTTTTATTGACGTTGTGGTTAGAGGGTTGATATCGACTTGTTATTTAGACTGGGCAAATGCGAGTAGATCTCGTTTATTTGACTTTGTAGCTGTGTCATCTGTCTCTGCAGATTGAGCAGGATTGCGAACACATCTGCTTGCGGTGTTGTTTCAGTCCGTGTGGGGGTATTTGTGGCTACCTGTGATGTAGCCTGCTGTGGTGTTCTCCCACCCGATGCAACTTGTGCGTACGACCGCTGTGATGTTACGGTGGATCTTCGTGCTTCAGGTTTTGAAGCATTTCGAGCAGAGCCTCCGGTTCCATTTCAGGGTCGACACCCTTTAATAGAACCGTTACGCTCTTCGTTTGTTTCGGCGTGAAGGAGTAAAATTCGGCGGTGGCATTTTTTAAGACCTCTTTAATTTTGTCGTGGTCTGCCACCGTATATGTTTAACTGCAAAATTTTTTCCTATGGCTAGCTTACAAAGACTTACCAATTCCTTACAGTCAACATCTATGGTGTTGATTGGTGGCATATTTATTTTTCCGCTGTTATTGTTGCTTTGCTGCTGCTGTGTTGCTTGCTGTTTCGTTGATCGCTGTTGTGTTGGTATTTGCTGTTGATGTTGCTGTTGATGCTGCTGATGTTGAAGTTGATGTTGCTGTTGATGGTGAAATTGTTGCTGTTGGCCGACTATTGGCTTTGGCTTTTGTAGTTGTTGTGGGTTTTGTTCTTGTTCGAGCGCCGCTATTTTTTTCTTTCGGCGTCTCTCTTGTAGTCGGGCTCTTGCCATTGCAAGTTTCGCCTCCAATTCACTTATCTCTTCCTCTTCATCCTCAGACTCTGAGGATGCAAGAGAAGCGAATGAATTATTTGCCCCATATATGTTAAAGTTGGAGGGGGAGGGGAGCTCACTGTCGTCTTCCAATTGTTGGTCTATTTTCTCCATTGTCAATTTCGCGGTTTTACTTTGCGTCACAATGGAGTTTTTCGGAGCCCCTTTTCCTTTGTGTGTTGTCACGTTTTTATCGTCTTTCGTGTTCATGCTGGTTCTTTCCAGTTTGTTTTCATTAAAAAAAAAACAAAGGCGACCTGTAGAACCACGGCAACTCGATTTCTCTCCCAGGCTAAGTCGAACTCGCCTACCGTCTGCTAAGAGTCAGTAAGCTTGCACTCGCGCCAAACGATGATTTACAAATGCCTTTCTTATCAAGCAATGTATTATTTGGTTTAATTTTCGCGTTTGCGACCGAAGTGTTATCTTTTTATTGTTTTTGTTTTTATTGTCTGGAACACTTTTTGCGCCTCACTCAACTGTTTTTATATGCACTTCTTTTTGATTTTATTTAATGCACTGAGAATTACTGATTTGTCACTTTTAACTTTCGTTTTTGTTGTTTTATTGATTTATTGTACTCTATGTTTATTGTAATTTGTGTTTATATTAATCTTTAAAACTGAGTACAGACATTCACTGAATACATAAGTGTGTACGAAACTGCTTCTTGATTTGCAATAGTCTCAGCTGCTAGACTCATTATGTTAGTTTATTGATATGTAATTTGAATTACTTGTTAATAATAAATAAATAAATTCCTTCTTACAAAATTGCTATTAATACACTAATCAAAATGAAAATGAAATTTGCTTTTTTTGACACTTCACAAACACCCTATAGTATAAAAGAAAATAAAGCACTTTAATATAGATACTTGATACATAAAATTGTAAGGAATTTTGAGTTTTAAAGACGTAGAGTAATAGATAAACAACTGGAACGAAGAGAGGGTTTACGCTACACAAATTGACTGGATTATCTGGAAAATAGTTGACGCACAACAACGAAGATAAAACATGCCAAGAGCCACGGACCAACAGGAAACTAATTCTCCTTTGTTTTCGATGAATTTGGAACATTTCCTCGCAGTGTTACATTTTTGATTGCTCTCTCGTGAGGTAGCCATTGTGTGAAAGCTGGATAGAATTCCGGATATAACTTGGTGGCGTTGTCTGAATCGCTGTTTGATAGATAATAATATATTATTTTAAGAAAATTCACAACAGGTGAACGATCTTTATCAGTTTCATTTGGTGTAGTTCTTTCCTTTGTATTTTGTGATTTAGCGGCGAGGTATTGAGGCTTGAATCCTTCCAATAAATTAAAATACAAAGAATTAGGTTTCTGTAGACGGCCGCTGGAACAGCTCGATCCTATCGGTTGGTGAGCGTTGTGTTGTTTGTTAGACCGCTTGTTACTTAGCGATACCTTAGCTGAAATGCAATTAACCAGGCTATGATTATTAATTATTACTTGCCTTTCTTGTGCAGGAATTGTTGGGAGTGTTATGTATTGAAACTCCTATCCGTTGCTGTTGCTGGTCCGGTGATGGAAACTGGCGCATGTTGGGCTGCTGCTCCCAGCCGGTGATGGTGTTTACGGCTGCTCCCGGCGATGTTGTGTTTTTTTTTAATTTCTGCACTTTAGCACTGTTTGAAAAAAAAAAAAACTGTTTCCACTATGGAGTCTGTCTGTTGGTCAGAAGGCGCGATGATCCGACTCGGAGTCACCAATGTGGCGAGGAAGTATTGCTACGCATTGGCACTGGTTAACTTCCTCCTCCACCATGAATTGTTCGCCGCGTAAATCACCGAACCGAAAGAACGAAACAAAACAAAACCCACGCGACACAAAAACACTGGAGAAAAAGTTAATGTTCTTTTATTGTATTGGATGTATTTTAACTGTATTGTATTCTAATTATGTCTTGTTAACATTTTACAAACATACATGTCATACGTTTTGGAAATTTCGAGTCAGTGTACACTATAATTTTGTTTTATTAGAGACTTCACAAACTTCAAGATCACGACCACGGAGGAAAAACGACTCATAGATAACCCACCGTACCGGCGCCGACACGGTGGATGGCAGGCGACCCGACCGCCTTGCTGGTTGAATCACCACTCAACGATCGTCATCTCATGCAGAGATGATTTCGCTAAAAAAAAAGGAAGAGAGAGAAAAACTTTTCTCTTAAGGGTGTGACCACTAAGAAAATGCGATCTTTTTGGTGCGGTGGTATATGTGGGCGATCGAACAGATTCAATGTTGTTGCACGTGTTCGAAAGCAGGCAGGCGGCAAGGACAATAGGGAAAAATGACCAAATGCGCCGTTGGTAATCCGGGTCATTGTTTACACGATGCCTCGTCGCTATTTTAGACGTTGGGAGAAAAAGGTGGTAAAAGCAAATTGGATGTTTATGGCATCTCTGGCTGCAGTAGAAACCGGGTTCATATTTGCATTAGGAAATGCTGGAGAATTTGGTTTCGGCGACCATTGCGCTAAATTTGACTGCCGACGTAGATGCCGGAATTGATTGGAAATTCCTGGTAAGTTAATAAAGAAATCTTAAGGAGCAATGGTATGCGAAGAGAATGCATGGAGGTAAGTTTTCTTTACAGGGACTTAAAGATCATAGATTTGATATCTTAAATGCGTGCAGCATTTTTAGGAACTAATACTGTTGCATTAGCAAACCAAAGGGAGCTGGGTAGTAGCTATGGGGGTTTTTCAGGTAAGTAGACCGTAGGGTTTGGCGGAACCGCTACACACTCATTGGCCGATCACTCGAAAAAGAGGAAACAAGTGTACTATCACCCGCGAAACTGAACACCCTGTTATACGGTTGGAGCCAAAATAGAATTGAGGCACCCCGGAACTAAAAGAATATAGATTCGAACACTCGCCGTTTACAACAACCCGGATTGGTCGATTTTCGAGAAAGCTCTTCGTCCAGTCGCAAAGCCGCTGGGAAAATCCGTATGAACGAAGTTTGCTCAACAATGCCCCGTACCAGACGCGATCAAAAGCCTTGGAGATATCCAATGCGACCGCCTTTGACTCACCATGCCGCTCAATCGCAGATGTCCATATATCGGTTATAAGGGTCAACAGGTCTCCCGTGGATCGTCTGCCACGGAATCCATATTGACGATCTTTCAGAAGTCCGTTGCACTCAAAATACTTAATTAACTCGGCAGTGATTACCTTTTCCATTACCTTAGATAACATAGACAGTAATGCTATCGGTCGGTAATTTTATGGAAGACACTTTGTCCCCCTATTTGGAATTTCCTGAATTCGGACGACTTTCCAGCAGGCAGGAAAGATCCTTCGTTGATAAGATAAGCGAAAGACCCTTCCAAGGCGACAGTTCTGGAGTTCAATTCCTAAGGACCACTGCTGGTATTTCGCCCGGGCCGGTTGCCTTCCTACAGTCCAGTCTACGTATAACGTGTTGAATAGTACACGGGCAGAACCTCACTTCCCGCATCGAAGATCGTACCGGTGCGTTCACAGGTTGTTCCAAAAGACCGCCGTCGAGGCTTGAATTCGCCGAAAATAAATTCGCGAACATTAGCTTTATCCTTTAAATTTATGACTAACGTCCCGCTGCCCGTCACTAACGGCGGAAAAGAAGAGGAAGCGAAGTTACTGCCGACATCCCTTGCCATTGATCAGGAGGTACGCGAACCAGTCGGGCACTCAAGGAGTTAATTTGTCACTGCATCGTTGAAAGCCTTCTTCGCGGTATAAATCGCTTGGTTGTATGCGTTTCTGATTCTAACAAAATTCGTTCTGTTAACATCGGCGGGATTGGAGCGCCATTGTTTAAAAGCTCTATTTTTTGCCGCTATAATCTGCTCGCATTTTTTATCAAACCAAGGCCATCAGATGAATTTCGTTTGATGGAATGCGAAATGTATATCACCATATCGAGAAGAATAATCTCTGTGGCCGACTCCGCGCATGCGTTGACATCGTAATCTCCAAAGCACACCTCCGACCACGGAAATGATGCGAAGTAATCTCGCCCCAGTTGGCAGCCCCATACCTCCATACATGGCGAAACTGTTTGGGTCGGTGATTTGTTTGAAATGCAAGTGGTTGCGCGACAGATACCAACCAGTGATTTGAGTTTCTCTTCAATATCCACGGTATAAATGTTCGGCTCAGATCCAGGGTGTTCACATAATCACCTCGGGTATCTGGCACTCGCGTAGGTTCCTCCACGAGTTGAGGCAAATGGCGGCTGACTGCAAACATCTCCGCTAGCCTCCCAGCCTCGTCGGTTCTGTTAGAATGTACCAAGCTGCCGGAATTGTGTACATTAAAATTGCCAAGGACGACAATTTCAAAACCTGGGTGGGTGATCTCTATCTGATCGACGGTAGGTGAAAGATGTTCGAAACGCGTCACCGGTCGATCGTCATTCGGGAAGCGGTAAAGACAACAAAGAAATTTAACAGAATTCCTCAGCACGACCCTCAACCACATGATGTCCATGGCATTGGGTTTCAACGCCTCCACCCTTTGATAAGCCAGATCGGACTGCGTGAGGCCGCAGACTCCACCCTTAAATCGAAATCTCGAATGTAAATCGTATTCTGAGCAACGCAGATATATCGAATAAGTTGACGAATCGCCCTGGGTCTCAGTTAGGGCAAGGATATCAGGTTTTGCTTGTTGAGAATATTGGTGGACAGCGTTTACATTCGTATTGATGAAACCGATCCCCCTGATGTTACAAAATGCGGTTTCGAACATCGAAAGACCCTCGAGAACGAGCGCGATTATATGATGACGAAGTTCGTAAAGTTCGGTTATTTGTCATAATATCTGCATGATGTTCCCCTTAATAGAATGCGTAACTAGTTTACCTACGGAATTCTTTATCGGTCCATCATGACTTGTCTCCGTGTGAGTCTGTGCCATCAACCATACATCCGAAACATAGTCGAAGATTTCTCCCGACGATATCGCAGGATATACGGCGTGACGGGATGGGATCTCAGTATTGCGTATGGCAAGGTACGATACTGTTTGTTTCTGCAACGAAACAGCCATTTGTGTCTCGAATTATTCTGGTTTTCGGTCTGTACCCATTTATAATTCAATTTATTCCTACGTATATTACTGGGATGTTCTTGGTGCTGGAATTTTCTAGACTTTATTTCTCTCCCATTCTCGTTGCTTGAGTTTGAAAAGTTTCTTTCTCCGAAATGTCCCGAATCTTCTGCCTTGACTTGATCATATCTTTCTAAGTGGATCCATCCTGAGATTTCGTTGTACAGGGCTTTCCCCAGCTTTTTCTACGAAGGGGAAAGTAAACAGTTCACTGAAAGGTGATAAAGGGATCTCTGCTCTTTAGAGAAATAAACGACTTGAAAAAATATACAAAATACGACATGACTTTTTACTCAATCCAATAGTTGACAGATGGTGCTCACATTTGGTTCGGTAATTAAGGTGGGTTCTACCAGCTTGATAATAAAAAAAAATTGGCGATTGCTTCCAAGCAGTTCAATTAAATGACAAGGCCTGGATGGTTTTTATACAAAAAGTATGGAAATAATGCATAGAAAGAGCGTCCACAATGAGATGTGTTTTCCAAGTTTTATTCTGGAGACATGAGTCTTGAAGGTGGACCACGAAGCGGTCGACTTACCGAAGTTGATTCGAGCGGTTTGAAGGCACGACTCGAAAAGGACCGGTCGTTAATTACGTAAGAGATTGCAGATTGCGTCCTTAAAATATGACTTGTCTCCATTGAAGAACATCTTTAACAGCTTGGATACATTTCTCGCCTGAATGTTTGGATTCCACTCAATTTCGCCGACCCCATGTTTATCTGCAATTTACTAATTACGACGACGAGTGACTAAAATCGGATCCCGACAAAGTGATACACAAAAGCTCACGCGCGCTTGCAAGGTGAAGGTTAAAATTCACTTGAAAAAGATTTTTCTGTTCACATGGTGGGATTATCATTGTGTCCTGTTTTAGGAGCCGCTTTGTCAGAGAAAAACGAGGGCTGCGAATGTCTATTGGCTGTCAAATATAACCAGGACTAGGTCTAAGAACTCAACACAAGTAGGTACTTATACGCCTACTTAAGTACTCATCAAAATTTGTCGTGTTTCTTTTAAAATACGAGGGTGAATCAAACATAAACGATCATTTTACTTTTTTGCTTAGCAACAAGTTGCGAGCTGGATAATCTTGTACGTGGCTGTTGTTTGGTTTATGAAGAGTAGGGGAACCGTAGTGGCTAGCGGTTGCGTTCGACTTTGTAGTCAGTACAGCTGTGGGGTACGAGATCGCGACGCCAGCATGGGCGAGAGTTCTACCCCGTCTCCACCAGTTCTAAGTGTCTGCCGTAGACCGAAAACACGAGCACCAAGGGGACAACAATGACGAAAACACATTGAACTTGTTGTAATTAATTTCTTGTTTATTTTAGGTCGTTGCTTAAGAATTTCTTTCACTATAATGTTTCTTATGTTTACGGAGTTGAATAGATCCCTATGATCTTAGATAACATTTTTATTATAATATGGTGTCATTTTAAAGTGCACCTTAACTATTTGTTCACATAGCCGGCTCGCTCTACTCACACTCGACTTTATTCGCGTCACCGTGCGCACCGGTAAGCGGGAGCGGCATTCGACCAGCGTGGTCGGTGGGTGGTAAAGGACTCACCGAGGATAGAACTCTGACATGAATTCCATCCTAGGTTAGGATTAAGAACAAAAGAAGAGAGAGAAAAAGTACGCCCGCCAAGGAAATGCACCCTTTCAGTGCAATGCGTGTGTGACCGTACAAATCGATGTTATTTACACGTGCTCGAAGGAAGTGGAGCAACGAAACAGGCAACTGGCAAAGACAAGGGAGATTTATGATCCGTATCTATGCTGTACATTGCGGCTTTCATAGACGTCAGTTCATCGGAGAAATGTGGTAAAAGGAAATAAGGGCATCATACAGACATGGATGAGTGGGGCGGATGCGTAAGTAAATGTATCGCCATTAGGAAGAAGTGCTAATGGAAATGTGTATCGCTGGTGATGCTAAAAGGATCGAATTGTATACATGATTGCATGCGAAGGAATTCGTTTTATGACTCTAGGGTAAGATGAGTATTTGCCTTTGTCCGATGGGCAAAGAACTACCGCAGCCGTGGAAATGCCAGGGACATGTGGTATGCACACGTACGGCGGAATTGCATTGGTGGAACAAGGGTGCCTAATGGTCGGGAATCTATGGTGCATATGCACGTTAAAGAATTGTTTTTAGGAATTTCAGATAATGCGTTGTATGCATCAAATGTCCTTGGAGAAGGAAACGTTTTCAGGTGCCACTGCAAATGCATTGGCGGGAAACAATGGGAGTTGTGGAATTCCTAAAAAGCTAATGAAGAATTCTTACAGAGAATTGTATGCGAAGAGTTGCATGATGGTAAGTTTTCTTTTACAGAAGCTTTGAAATAAATACATTCGGTAAGCTTGATGCGTGCAGCATTTACAGGTGCTAATGCAATTGCATTAGCGAAGTTAAGAGAATGAATGGGAGTTATGGGGTTTTTTTAGCCAAGTCGACCGTGGGGTTTGGCGGAACCGCCACACAGCCATAAGCGAGCAAGAGGTACATACGTCTGTTGCGCAATGGATTATTATAAACATTTTAACAAAGGAAGACGTTAAACCGTCGGAAATTTTTTTTGACTGAAGGTTTGGTGATGATACACTGCCTCAGAATCGGGGCTATACGTGGGCCAGAGAATTTAAAAGCGGGCGAGAACGTATCGAAAACGAAAGTCATGATCGACGTCCAAGGACAAGTCGTACAGATGACAACATCCGTGCCACTCGAAAGTTTATTGAAAGAGAATTGAACACTTCCATACCTGATACCCACTTATGATGAGATTTCTTCAATAGTGAAGCGACGATCACTTTCAATAAACTCTGGAACGGCATGGATGGGATCATCTGTACGATTTGTCCTTGGACGTCGATCATGACTTTCGATTCGTTTCGAAAAGGTGAATTTTTTGCAACAAGCAACACATTTATTCAAAAATTTTTAAGGAAAATCGCAGGATCGTAGTAGTTCTTTGAGCGAATTTTCCTGTGTTTCTTTAACCTCCTGTCTCACGAAGTTACCTAATTTGAGCTTCGCAAACAGGAAAAGTTAAGGGGTGTTAAATCTGGAGAATACGACGCCCAATCGAACATAGTGATCGATCGATCATAGTTGGGGGCGTTGGATCAGAAAACAAACTATAGCCAACTGTTACGGCCACAACCAGCCATGCCATAATGCTTACCCCATACATCAAATGGTCCCACATTAATACAATACCAAACAAATTGAATTTGAATCAATTTCAAACAATTTTTTTTTAATAGACCTCTCGGGAGAGGCGAACCTATATCGCCGAGTGGGCGCCCCGAGATGCCATCAAATAACTGTTGCAGTTCTTTTTGAACAGTTGCAGGTTGTAATGCTCCGGGCACACTCGCGTGGGGAGGGAGTTCCACAGCTTCCCCGCTCTGTAGAGGAACGAGTCCTGATGCAGTGATGTTCGCGTCGTCGGGAGATGAACCACAAACGGGTGCGATCCGTCGGATTGTCTTGTGGAGCGCATATAAGCCGAATTGCGTGGAACAATATCACGAATCTCCGAAGAACAGTACCCGTGATAATATCTGTAAAACAGACAGAGGTCGGCTACGCGCCTTCGATGTGACAGCGACTGTAGTCCCAACGTCAGCGCCGAGTGCCAGATCAGGCGGATCGCTCGTCTCTGTATGCTCTCAAGTGAATCGTGGGCATGTTTAGGAGCCGAGGTCCAAACATGAGAGCAATATTCGAGCGCGGGTCTAATTTGGGATTTATATGGAAGAAGAAGTTGGGCCGGAGTAAAATATTTCTTGGCTCTAAAGAGATAGCTCAGTTTTCCTGAGGCTGACCTGGCGATACTCGAGACGTGTTTATGCCATGATACATTCCCGCAGACCGTGACGCCGAGCAAATTCAATCTTTCCCCAACCTTGAAGGCCCAGCCATTCATCATTAGCTGTGGATCCGATGATCCAAGTTTGTTGTTGTATATTGTGTCTTCGCTGCATTGAAGTCGACGAGATTGGCCATTCCCCACTGCAGGAACCTATCTAGATCCTGATTCAGAGAGTCTATCTGTCTACATCAGAGGCTGATGCGACGCAGATGCACCAATTGGCCGAACACTCGAAAAGGAAGAAACAAGCGTACTATCATCCGCAAAACTGAACACTTTGTTATCCGTTGTCTCCAATAAATCATTTATGTGAAGCAAGAACAAGGTTGGAGCCAAATAGAACCTTGGGGCACCCCGAATTAACATTAATTCGTGACTATCGTCCCGCTGTCTGTCACTAAAGGAGGGAATGAGGAGAATGCGAAGTTACCGCTGACAGCCTTTGCAATTGACCAGAAGGAGCGCGAACCAATTGGGCACCGAAGGAGCTTATTGATCACCCTGTCGTTGTGAGCTTTCTTCGCAGTATCAGTCGTCTGGTTGCACGCGTTTCTGGTTGTAACAAAATTCGTTCTGTTAACATCGGCGGGATTGGAGCGCCATTGCTTAAAAGCTCTATTTTTTTCCGCTGTACTTTGCTCGCATTTTTTATCAAACCAAGGTTTATCAGATGAACTTCGTTTGATGGAATGTGGAATATACATCTCCATCCCGAGAAGAATAATCTCTGATACCGACTCACAAGCGTTAACATCAGAGTTTCTGAAGCACACCTCGGACCATGGAAAGGATGCGAAGAAATCTCACAAATCATCCCAGTTAGCAGCCCCATACTTCCATTCATGGCGGAGCTGCCTAGGCCGGTCAGTCGCTTGATATGCAAGTGCTTGCGCGACAGATACCAAGCAGTGATCTGAGTTTCCCAGTGGCGCAGAAACCTCCACGGTATAAATACTCGGTTCGGATGTCAAAAACAGATCCAGGGTGTTCGCATAATCGCCTCGGGCATCCGGCACCCGCGTTGGCTCCCCCACGAGTTGAGCCAAGTTGTGGCTTACAGCAAACATCTCCGCCAGCCTCCCAGCCTCGTCGGTTCTGTTAGAATGTAACAACCAGCCGGAATTGTGCACAACAAAATCGCCAAGGACAACAATTTCGGAAGCTGGGTGGTTGATCTGTATCCAGTCGACAGTATGTGAAAGATGTTCGAAAAATGTCGCCGGTTGATCGTCATTCGGGAAGCGGTAAAGACAACAAAGAAATTTAACAGAATTCCTCAGCACGACCCTCAACCACATGATGTCCATGGCATTGGGTTCCAACGCCTCCATCCTTTGGCAAGCCAGATCTGACGGCGCGAAGACGCAGACTCCGCCCTTAAAACGGAATCTCGAATGTAAATCGTATCCTGAGAAACGAAGATATGCCGAATCAATTGACGAATCGACCTGGGCCTCAGTTAGGGCAAGGATATCAGGTTTTGTGGTTTGCAAATATTGGTGGACGGCGTTTACATTCGTATTGGTGAAACCGATGCCCCTGATGTTACAAAATGCCGCCACCAGTCGAGCGTGGGTAGAGCCTCGAGAGCGAGCCCGGTTATGCGAAGACGAACCTCTCAAAGTTCCATTATTTATCAAGATATCTGCATGATGTTCCCCCTGACATAGTCCCCCCCCCGGAGATCCGAATGGGAGACTAGTTTACCTCCGGAATTCTTTATATCAGAAGGTACCATCATGACTTATCTCCGTGTCAGTCCGGGCCATCAACCACACATCCGAAACACCATCGAAGATTTCTCTCGGCGATATCGCGGAATGTACAGCGTGACGGGGTGGTATTTCACATTGGGACCGACTACCACCTAACCAACCTTTTCTCGGTCGAAGCTCCGAAAGATGGCCAGGGATTTCTCCCGACCATTTCACGGAGCCTAAAGCTTGATGGGGTGGTGTTTCACCGGGCGCATAGGGCGTTGGGACCCCGTCTACCACTCGGCCTTTAGTCGCCTCTTACGACAAGCCGGCCTAGCTGTGAGTATATTCTAACGCCCTACTCAAAGGGCTAAAATTGAACTATACGTTCAATTTACTCACATTGAAAACTTAGACAGGATAATCGAACCACAGGTTCACCACAAAAATCCCCTAAGATCCAAATGTGCGGACCAGATGTCTTTCGTCAAACAAAATCGTTGAGAATCATAAAAGACGCGTCAGCAATTTTATGACCCTCTGGAAATATGGTTACCCAAAACCTTTAACACAATCAGCGTCGGTTTCCGTTTTAACCAAACCAAGGCTCCTCGATAGTATAGTGGTTCGTATACCCACCTGTCACGCGGGGGACCGGGGTTCGATTCCCCGTCGGGGAGCCTCTGGCCCAAGACTAATAACCTTACCCGGAAAAAAAATCACTATAGAAAATTTAACAAGCCTCAGGACTTGCTAAATAAGGCCAAGACCGGCTCCCGGTTGTAGTGCCGATGATGATGAAGTTAAAAAAACAACAGGCGGCATAAAACGAACTGCACGTTTACCTAAGCGCCTAACAATATATATGATCATAAATGTGCATTAGCACGATTCTCTATTGATTTTCGTTTTGTGTTTCCTCTTTCGATCCCAATTTGGGAAAGATGGGTCAGACAGAAAAAAAAAAAGAGATATCCTTTTATCGGCAGGACGAAAAGAAAAGTTTTCATCCGATGGAAAAATGAAGTTGAGGAGAGTAAAAAAAGAATTAAAGGAGTTGGTTTTTGAGTTTCGACCGGGACGGTGAGTTCAGGAGTTATTGGTTTGGTGTGAGAAAATAAAGTGTATATATCTGTTAATTAATATCGAAAACAAAAGTTGAATAGTATAAGATTGAATGAACTAAAGTGTATATATCTCTTAATTAATATCGAAAAAATAAAGTTGACTAGCAAAAGATTGACGAAACTAAAGTGTATATAATGTCTAATTAAGATTAACGAAAATAAAGTTGACTAGCAACAGAGTGACTAAACTAAAGTGTATGTGACAATTAATTAAGATTGACTAAAATAAAGTTGAATAGTGTAAGATTGAATGAACTAAAGTGTATATATCTGTTAAATAAGATTAACGAAAATAAAGTTGACTAGTAACAGATTGACTAAACTAAAGTGTATATCACTGTTAATTAATATTGTAAAAAATAAAGTTACAAAAGAAAAATATGTCTTTGATTTCAAGGAGTATCCAAAGTGTGTGTGGTATTTAAAGTGAGTGAAAAAAAGTTATTAACACAACCATTTTCGTGCATCATTTTCAATTTCGATAATTTCTTCAATAACTGCCATTGAAGATTTTTCTGATGCGACAAGTTTTTAATGACTTCACAGATCTCTTTGAATGTTTTATAATGCTCAAATGCTCTTGTTTTGATATTGTAGAGTCTAGCACGTTCAAAGAAGAATTTCCACTCGCAGCAAAAAATCGTATACAAAAACTGTATTAAAAGACGCCGGTTCCACTTGAGATAAACTTTAGTGGTGCACCAACTCACCATTAAAATAAGCGTCAGTTGTGCCAACATGGGAGAAGATATTTACGCTAAGGACGTTTGAATGAGTTAGTCCCCGTTATAATTTGACAGAATGTACTGCAGTAATTAGGGAAATTGAACTAAGCATCGTAAGTGAAGCAACCCGAACTGGTAAATGTCAAGAGTGTCGTATTCCGTCATGATAGCACCAGAGCACACACTGCAAAAATCACTCAGGAAAAATTAGTGCAACGTATGGTATGTTTTGCCCCATCACCCGTATTCATTAAACCTTGCACCATCTGACTAACTTGCTGCGGTCTTTACAAAGCTCCTTCACTGATCAAACAGCTATAAAAACATATCTCCACCAGTTTCTCGCCACTAAGTCCAAGACATTCTACGAAGAAGGAATAATAAAATGGCAAGCAAGACGGAAAGAGGTTTCCAACAAAAACGAAAATTCATTCTTTGTAAGAAAAAAAAATTGCATCATTTCATTCTATAAAAACTAAATGAAATTATGGGACAACCCAATATTAGTATAAATAATAATAGGATTAGACATGCAAGAACTTTTATGATACTTCAGTTTAAACAAAAACGTTAAGAGAAAACAATATGTCGGGTTGAGTAAAAAGTCAGTTTTGTATGTTTTTCAAAGCCAGTTATTTAGATAAAGAACAAAGAACAGTCAAAGATACTTTTTTTTTGCTTTGTTCGATGACATTTTGCCATCCTTCGGTGAGCTTCATAATTCCAAATTTGTAAAAAGATTGTAGATTTCTCGTTTTCGATGAGATTCACATTGCCAAACAACTAAACAAGGTGCTGATTTACTTTTAATCCAACATATTGATTCAGTTCATTTGTTCCACATCGGTATCGAACTGAATACGATCCATCAGTCAAGAACGACACTAACAAAATACCCCTTATGCTGCAGAATCACTTCCGCCGTTCACCCCTTCCGGCTTATTTAAATTTATATAAATAAATAAACATTAATTCGTAAGTCAACATAAAGAAATCAGTTCAAAAAGCTCAAGGTAATGTTACCGACGTATAAAACAAGCCGGCATAATCTCGATAATAGGTGGACTATTATTTTCTGCCCTTTCCAGTTCCGCAAACATTTCCGTAAACGTTGCACAAATGATATTGGACGCTACGTTTCTCTTCAAGTTCAATTTGAATGTGTACACTAATGTAGCTCACTTTGAAAGTGAACCTTGTACGGGCGTCCTTCAGTCGAACTACAACAACCCACAACTTTCAATCTTCAAGCGCACAAGACCAGTGTCCATCGGTATCTTCCGTTGCCGAATATTGATATTTATGCGTAACCTAAAGTTCCTTTCGTGGGCGTTTATTATAACGAACAAACAAAAATAATACAAGCCCGATAGCAAAATATCTAATGTATATTATGAAAACTTCAATCAATCGTTCAAAGTAAACAGCTTGACATTGATAAGGTCTTGAAAGTATCTCTCAAATGCACGAGACCGGTAGTTCAGTCAAGTTTTTTGCTCGCGTTTTAAAAACAAAACTTGCCACTCCTCGTGTTTCTTCTTCTTCTTCTTTTACATTAACATTAATTGTATCTCTTCGAATAACAAACGATCGTCTGATGTTCTTCCTTCGCCAACGGAGCTGCGTTGATGTTATCGTCAATGAAGTGTACTTTAAATATTTATTCGCTTACCAAATAAATTTACTTGAATAGGATGAATGCTAATATGGAAGAGTGTAAATAATTATTCGTTATTCACAGTCTTCAAATGCCAAGAAGCGCATCTGTTCCTTCCGAGTATATTTTTTTTTTCCTCTTTCCAGGGACATCTTAACCACAAAAGTTCAGCCAAAAAAAAAGGGAGGGGGCTAATTTAACTTTTCACATAACTTCTTACATAAATTATTCGGTGTTGTAGGGTGATACATGAACTTTTGAAATACGAGTATCATGCGTAGGTTACGTTTTATTAAGTGTCAAAGTTCGCATTCACATCACAGTCCCGGGAATATTCTAATGAAATAGACCACAGTAACATAACAAAAATTGTCGACACTTACCCACACACAGGGACCCATTCACTCGGCACGGTCGGTGGCTGATGTTCAAACACGATTTCGAGGCGTCCAGCATCCAGTGGCATATGGAGGGTCTCTCTCATGTTGTCGTTCGACCGGTTCGATTGGGAAAGCCAAGTTTGAATAACCCGGGATGCCAAAACATAATCGACGTTCTCCGATTCACTGAAACGAAAATAATTCATATCTGACGTTGTCACGGGGTTAAAAACTTCATAATCAAAATGCTCGCATGACTAAACTTCGTTATTGTTCAACTGAAAGGGATGTTTCAACTTTGGCTTTAATTGGTAAACCAAAATACATCCTCCCACTAGAAAGTGATGGCCGTCCTTTTCCCTTAGTCCTTTTCGCACAAGTCTTTCGCAACCTGCTACCGGGAGGAAACCCGTTTTTAATTGGACCAAGCCCAGGTGAAGTGCGAACTGTTCCCGAGTAGTGTCCTGAGTTTTAATAAGGATAATTACATCGCAGTTTAAGAATTATGACAGCGCCTACGATGAGCCCGACTTTATCATAAAATAAAACTCTGAACCATAGAATAGTGTCTTGAGTAGTGGTCGTTCCTAGCTGCTTCTTTTTATACGTATTTTTAAAATTTCGTTTTGTTTCAACGACCCAATAAAAGTATGACATCAACGTAGATAAGTTTACTGCCACCGAGACACTTACCTACTGTGCGAGCGGTACATTTTAGGTAAAAAGTTTATCAAGTTTCTATATGAGATGGCGGATGCGAATATGGTGGTGTTTGTTAATATGCTCAGCAAGCGCTTGGAAAGAGCGATGTCCATGTAGAGTTTGTCGGTGAAGAAGTCGTCACTGAAAGTAAATTCAAAAGGAGCATCATTAACATGGTGAAATTGTGTTTGGCTTCAAAGGAAAAGGATGAGTGCAAGGTATAGGAGAATTCTATCTGTTGTCCTTTAGTTGCATGTGAAAAGCAAGCGCAAAGTTATTGTATTTATTCTATACACACTTTGGTTTGACAGCCGTTACAGTCGGGTGTGCGAAAGCATGGTATGCAATTGTAATTGTCCTAAAGATAACTTTGAGAATCACCAAGTTAACCGTTGGAGCGAGATGAGGGTAAATTTTACTCTGTCGGATAATGACCCAACGTTCCGCAAAAGATTCCTCATAAGGAACTGACTTTATGGAGATTTTACTCTAAACCGTCTTATACTTTACTCTTTAAAATGAATAACGTAGTTTATGTGGTAAAAGATGTCGTATCGGAATAGTGATTTCTGAGTGCCAATGAACAGCAGCAACAGCAAATGAAAGACCAAGACAAGGACAAAAAAAAATTTCACATAAATAATTTGTAATAACACCAGATTTGTTCTGGCAATGACACCGAAATGTTAAATGTTGTCCACGTTTTATTGTAAAGTTGAAGCCTTGATATAGCGCCATCATTTTACAAAAATGGGCCTTAAAAATAGACTCTTCGCGCATTACGTGATATCCTTTGGATGATGCTCGTCTACCCAGCTCATAGTTTGGAAAATCGAGCTGAAGTTGAGAAAAACTTGGTCTGTGTTGAACATAGGATCAAAAATATGCCTTTATCCAGCCCGGACCATAAAAAATATCACTGCTGAGTAGCCAGGTTACACCGATTCGTCATCGCGTCTAGGAATTGAATTTTGCACCTACCATCACGTTGTCCAAGATTTTTACGAAGTATTTAACCTGCCAACATATGAGGTCTACTTTACATAAGAACTGAAGATTGTAGTCCATTTAGAACGTCGTAGATTGACGGGTATCGTGGGAAAATGTCTGAAGGGACGGAACACATTCAGCAAGTTCAGTTGAGCAACGACCGTGATAATACCTATAGAAAAGAAATAGGCATGATACGTTGCGCCTGTGTTTGATCGACGTACGAAGGTTGCCCCTTATGTCTCGGGATTTGGCAACCCTAGCGTTGCAATCCGGCAATTGACAGCTTTGTCGTAAAGTTGGACATTTTTGAGGTTATACGCGCTCAGAACGTTTTGACATACGAGCGCTATTTGTGTTGTTTACAGTAACTTAAAAGATTCATCTCGGCCCAAAAATGGAATTAAATCGTCAACATTTTCGTGCGATTATTTTTTACAACTTTCGGCATGGATTAACTCAGCAACAGTGCATGGATGAACTTAATTCAATTTTTGGCGATGAAGCTCCATCAAGGACTAGTGTTTATCGATGGTATGGTGAATTCAATCGTGGTCGTAGTTCACTCCAAGATGAATTTCGTGAAGGTCGTCCAAAATCAGTTGTTGTTCCGAAAACCATTGATGCTGTGCGCGAACTGATATTGGAAGATCGTCATGTGACCTATCGTGAGATTGAGACAACCTTAGGCGTTAGTGGGACCAGCATACATTCAATATTGCATAAACATTTGACTGTCAAAAAAAATTGTTTCGTTGGATCCCACACAATTTGTCAATCGCCCAAAAAAAGGCTCGTGTCAATTGGTCGAAAGAAATGCTCAAAAAATACGGTCGCGGTGCTTCGAAACACGTCTATGACATCGTGACAGGTGATGAATCGTGGATTTACGCGTATGAGCCCGAAGGTAAACAGCAGTCGACTGTCTGGGTGTCAGCCAGAGTTGATGAGCCAAATCCAACAAAATTTGTTCGCGCACGTAGCACTTCCAAGCAAATGGTCGCCTGTTTTTTCGAAAAAACTGGACATGTCGCAACCGTACCACTAGAACAACGCAGAACAGTCAATTCTGAATGGTACACAACCATTTGTTTGCCAGTTGTCTTCCAAGAAATCAGGAAAACCAACCGCCGAAGACGGATCACTCTTCATCACGACAATGCGAGCTCTCACACATCGGCTGCGACAACTGCATTTTTGAGCACCCAAAACATCGATTTGATGGGTCATCCGCCGTATAGTCCTGACTTGGCACCGAATGACTTCTTTTTAATCCCGTACGTAAAAAATAAACTGAGAGGTCAACGTTTTTCGACACCTGAAGAAGTGGTTGCTGCATTCAGAATGCATGTGTTGGAGATACCTCAATCAGAGTGGCAAAAGTGCTTCGACAATTGATTCAAACGCATGCAAAAGTGTATAGATCTTCATGGGGAATATTTTGAAAAACAATAAAGTGATTTTCGATGATCAATATTTGTTTTTGCTCTCTAATCCCGAAATAAAAAAGGCAACCCTCGTACGCTTGGGTCCCTAATAAGTTTTACTGCTCGCTTTTTCATCCTGTCGAGCAGTTGTAGTGCAGTTTTGGATGCGCCTGAGCAAATATGCGGGTTGAACTCCATTTTTGGACGAATATACGCCTTGTAAATAGTGTTCAGGTTGGATCGAGTGAAGTATCTTTCGCATATCTTAAGGAACCCCGTACATTTGGCTGCACTTTTCGCAGCTTCAAATATGTGGTCATTCCAATTAAGAATCGAATTTATTCGAGTGCCCGGGATTGATAGTTCCTTGGCTTCGTCGATGCAAGTGCCGTTCATCGACAGCATATTTACTTTGTGGTTCGCCTTTGACGACAAGAGGCAGCACTGAGTTTTTAAGGCATTGAATTCCACTTGGTTAGATAATCCCCACTGATATATCATGTTGAGGTCTGAATTCAATGTATCAAGCATAAGTTGCTGGTTGGCAGTGATGTTCGAAGAGTTTGGATGGGCGTGTTCGTATGAGTATAAGAAACTCAACGTGCTATCATCAACAAACGGGTTGTGAATAATTGACCAGATATCATTTATAGAGATGAGGAAGAGAGTGGGTGAGAGTACCAAACCCTCGGGAACACCTGCATTAATTTGATGCGAGACAGATTAGACACCATCAAGAATCACTTGGATTGAACGGCCAGATAAATAGTCTCTTATCCATTGGATCAGGGAATTGTCCACTCCATAGGAATGCAATTTTGACAAAATGGCTGGATACCAAACTCTGTCGAATGCTTTTGAAATATCTAATGCGACTACCGTGCTTTCACCGAGATAGTCGATGGAATGGCTCCACTTTTCGGTAAGGTACGCCATCAGATCTCTTGTGGACCCGTTGCTACGAAAACCACATTGGCAGTCATTGAGGTGGTCATTTGATTCCAGATATTTCGAAAGTCGACGGTTGATAAGTGAATCTATAGCGTTTGAAATAACCAAAATTTTGCTTGTGAATTGTGTGTGTATCTGTTAGAGTCGCCACACCACTCCCTCCGCAGTAACTTCGTTACGATCAGATTCGTATGCGAACGACGGACAAACGAGAGAACGACAAAACGTCGGAGGCTGTGCTCTATGCGGAAATCGTGATCGTCTGTGAAGTACCGTTTACTATGGGAAAGTGTATGCTATGTGTACAGATCACGCCGTAGTCACCAATTATAGCGTTTTTTGAAATAATAGTGAAGAAGAACGTGTGATTCGAACTGACGCTATGACAGTTTGAATCACCCAAAAAATTGTACCTAAGCGTTACCCATCAGGCTACTGGCCATGTCTTGAATTTGGTTTTTAAACTCGACTATACGCCACTGATGTGAATTGTTATGTTATCGCTAAAGTATACGGCTCTGATGTATTTTCTTATTCGATTTTTCGTTCGGTGCTCTTCACTATTTTGCTTGTGAATTGTGTGTGTATCTGTTCGAGTCGCCACAATTCCATTACCTTGGAGAGAATAGGAGTTAGTGCTATGGATAGATAAGAAGAAAAGGATCATTTGAAGGAATGTTCGCTGAATGTTCGCTGTCTTCCATCTATTTGCGAAACGGCCAGTAGAATAAGACAAATGGAAGAGCTACCGCAGTGGTTTAGCGAGTGAGGAGGATTGTGGGGATGCCATCCGGACCAGCAGATTTGCGTGCCTTTAGCTCTATGAGTGCGCGGGCAACAGTACGCGTTCGGAAGCGAATCTGTCTCATGGTGTGCTGTTCATAGTCAAGTTGAGGTGAAGCTAATGTGGTATCAGGCAGCGTTGAGTTGTATGCCAAATTTTCAGCAAGTAGATTCGCCTTCTCTATTGCAGTGGTGACTGATGTGTCATCGACTATCAGCGATGGAATGGATGAAGAGACGGAGTTATGAATGTTGTGGAGTTTTAGCCAAGAGTAATTAAATTCTGGATTGAAGCAGACGCCATATTGTGGCAGAAGCTGGTAAACAATATCATTTCGTATGTATGTGGCTAGACAACGATGTGGAAAGAACAGAGGCACTAAGTTATCACCAGGTAGACTGAAATCGAAAATATCTGTATTATTTTTTACTTGGGTTTCGCTAAGTGCAACGGTAGTTTGCTTCTGGTTAGAAGCATGGACAGAGACAGAAGATAAATTACATCTCAAGCCGCCAATGTTACACAAATCAACGCGAAATCCCCGCTCCATTGAAACGGCCCTACACAGAAAACCAATACCGCCTCGGGAAAGGATGCAAGTCGGAACCAGCAATAGATACGCGAAAGCAACTACTACAGGTGTTATGCCCTTGTAGTAGGTGCTCCACTAGATCCGTGCCGAAGGCCAGGTCACATCCATTCCATGATGAACATTATGCCACTCAGACACAAAAAACTCTCCAAAGATTATAAATCAATCGAGAGTATCGATGCCTGAAGGACGGAAACAGAGGTGCGAAAAAAAGGAAAACAGACACAAGGGATGGAAAGGGTAGATGATTTTCCCGCACTGCACATCACTCGCGTGTATATTTTCGCACTTTTCACAGTACTAAGGCGCGTGTGTGGAGATCCGTTTATTTGCATAGGATCGCACAGAAAACTTTGCATTGCACTCGGACGCGTGTGTGAAGATCCGTGTGTTTGTTTAGAATCCCACAGTAAGACTTCGCGCCCGAACCGATATTGCAATTGGGTATCTTATGTGAATTTAAGATTCCCAAAACGGATTGCATAATTGATCCATTGGTATGGATCGAGAGGCGGAAGCGCACGTGCTGTCTCGTTGGCGGCGTTCCTTAATATAACGATCCCAGAATCATCACCAAGCAAATATAGCAAATACTCAATGTGACGATTTTGAAATCAAATCGAGCAACCAGATCCCATTTTCCCATACAATAAACATAAACCATCTCCTAATATACATATCCCATCCATCATCCCACTTTCCTAAAACGATTTCCATAAATCGTCATCCTACATACATAGCAGCTGCAATAGCGGTGGGTTAATATAACGATCACAAAATCGCCACCAAGCAAATATAGCAAATACTCAATGTGACGATTCTGAAACCAAAGCGAAGAACAGTATAACATACTCTTGTCTCACAAGCCAAAAACCACAAGCGAGCGACTGTGGCAGCTGCTCGATTGTGATTGGCTTAAAGACAATCATGCGTCGCCGGCTTTCAGATACCTAGAGAGGAATTTGACCCTTTTTCTCAAGGTTCGACTTCTTTCATCAGAAAGAAACTAAAAAGAAAGAAAATGACAAAGGGAAATTTTGTACTTTTGGAGAGTCTAGTTGTACACGGGGAGCAAGGAAGTCGAATAATAATCGCCGAAGAAGGCAGTCGCGTTTCACCCTCTGAGGAGTCTACGTCTCCAGTTTATTTATAATAATCAACCGAACCAGTTATTCCGAACCATTTAATTGCAATAATGTTTAGTGCCGAACCGCTTAATTATAATAGTCAACCGAACAGTAATTCCAAATAACTTAATTGTTATAAAGCTTAATTCCTAACAGTTTAATTTTTATTTATAATAACAATCAATAAAAAAGGAAGAAGTGTTTTCTTTGTAATTACTATAATAGTCCACGCTCTTCTCTCGGTAGTGACGAGGAACCACGGCCGTTGGATGCAACCAGAAACAAAAGAGTTTACAACATTTTCAAATAAACAACCAGCGTTTGACTTCATTGCGTCCTGTTTTATACGGTCCAAAACCTATTATCCTCTTTTGAAGATGTACATTTAATTTAGTATAAACATTTTCTACTCCCTGTCAAAGACATGGTTCGTGGTTTTTTAGCATAAACGTCACAAGTTTGTCCATTAAATAATTTTTTGACAAGATTCTGCCAAAATTTTCCATGAGTTTCGACCTTGGACGTGGTGAGTCTAAAATGTTTACTTGTACATAAATTCAGATCTAAAATTTTTACTTGTATTCCTTTGTGGGAAAAAAGTGGAATTATCTTCTTGTTTCCATGGTAAGAAACATCAGTTACAATTGTAATACAATTTGTATAATATAGGCCATTTATTAAATCGTCTGTCGCCGTAACACCTAATACTTTTGTGGGAAATTTTCTATTTTAATTTAAAATGCAATGAATATAAAATAAACAAAGCCGAAAGGCAACAATCATCATCATCATCATCATCGGCACTACAACCGTGAATCGGTCTTGGCCTTATTTAGCAAGTTCTGAGGCTTGTTAAATTTTCCATAATGATTTGTTTTTTCCGGGCAAGGTCATTAGTCTTGAGCCAGAGGCTGCATTTTAAAACGGTCGACACTTTTCATGCTTTAGTAATTCTGTAAGACGCTATGTGTACATATATTAGATTTTTTTTTTAAAGCTTATCCATCGTCGCATTGCGTCGGCAACATAAAAAGAGCTTGACATGGATAAACCTCGATCGGGTAGACCAAAACCTCTCGATTTGGACCAATTCGCTTATTGAGTAGGTCGGAATAATATACTCACAGCTAGGCCGACTGGTAGATGAGGTCCCAACGCCCTGTCACCCAGTAAAATACCACCCCATCAAGCTCTAGGTTCCGTGAAATGGTCCGGAGAAATCCCTGGCCATCCCTGAGCTTGCGCGTTGAACCGGTTCGAAAAAAGGTTGGTTTAGGTGGTAAGTCGATCCCAAGGTGAGATACCACCCTGTCACGCTATTCATTCCGCGATATCATTGGAGAAAATTGTCGACTATGTTTCGAATGTATGGCCGATGGGCCGGACTGACAGGAAGATAAGTCACCATCATAACTTATCTCCATGTCAGTACTTCTGAGATAAGGAATTCCGGAGGTAAACTAGTTTCCCATTCGGATCTCCGGTGGTGGCTATTTCAGGGGCAATCATGCTAATATTCTGATAGCCGAACTTTACGAAATTCGTCATCGTGTAATCGAATTCTCTGCCGACGTTCAACCGATAACGGCATTTTGTAACATCAGGTGCATCGGAATCACCAATACGAATGGAAACGTCCTCCACCAATATTTGCAAACAGCGAAACCTAATATCCTTGCCCTACCTGAGATCCAGGTCGATTCGGCATACCCTCGTTGCTCAGGGTGGAGTCTGCGTTTTTTATTGTCTTTACTGGTCTCCAAATGACGATCGACCAGCGACACTTTTCGAACATCATTCATGTATCGTCGACTGGATACGGATCAAACATCCGGTATCTGAAATTATCGTCCTTGGCGATTTTAATGCACACAACTCCGGCTGATTGGTACATTCTAACAAAACCAAGGGGGCTGGGAAGCTAGCAGAGATGTTCGCTGTTAGCCGCAATTTGACTCAACTCGTTGGGGAACCTACGCGAGTGCTGCACACCCGAGGTGATGACCCTAGAACTGTTTTTGACATCCAAGCCGAGCGTTAATACCGTGGAAGTTGCTGCGCCATTGGCAAACTCTGATCCATGCTTCGTATTGGTCGCACACCCAGTTGCAATTTCAAACAAATAACTGATCTAAGCTACGGATCGAGGCATGCGGCTGCTAACTGAGGCGATTTGCGAGATTTCTTCGCATCCTTTCCGTAGTCGAAGGTGTACTTCGTAGATTCCGATGTTAACGCATGCGTGGAGTCGGGCACGGAGATTATTCTTCTCGGGGTGGAAATGTACATTCCGCATTCCATCCAACGAAATTCATCTGATAAAACTTGGTTTAAAAAAAAAAATGCGGGGAGATTACAGTGACAAAAACTAGGGCTTTTAAATGATGGCACTCCGATTGTACCGATGTTAACAGAGAACATTTTGTTAGAATCAGAAACACGTGCAACAAGGCGATTAATACCGCGAAGAAGGCTTGTGGGGAGGAGAAGTATAGTGCCAGACACGGGCACACGGTTCACTTCTTCCCCATCACTTCCGATTACTGTCGTCCATTGCGCCGCCGTAAACTAAACCGAGAGAAGAGCAACAACAGGAGGAATAACCTGTTCGCCAAGACAACGCGGTAGAATTAAACACAGGATTTAGGTTAGTTTATTTAGTTCACTTTTAATTCTTTAATTTTAGTTTACACGCTGGTTCACGGGATCACAATTAAATGAATAGCTTGTGTTGATCGGATGTTTTAATGGCTGCAAAGTACAAACGGTAAAATAATTGAAACTTGTGTATTTAATTAAGGAGAAAATTCGTATTGACTCGCGGAGACAACGACACAAACGATTATATTTCATTATCGCTTCCCTGTGCGCACCAGGGTAGCGATGGAGCCTCGACTTGCTCGGGTCGAAGGATGGTAAAGGACTCAGCGACAATCATCTCGTGCAGCGATGATTTGCATTTTTGGGGTGAGTTTATTGTACCGTGGTAGATATCCTCTTCAATAAGGATATCGTTTTTACCTACCACCAGAGAAACGTAAAGTCTCTCTTGGTGGTATGTGTGCGATCGTTCAGATCGATGCGATTCACACGTGCCCGACAGCAGTGGAACAACGAAACAGGCAGGCGGCAAAGACAAAAGGGAGAAATGACCAAATGCGCCGTTGGTAATGCGGGTCATTGTTTACGGGATGCCTCGTCGCTATTATCGACGTTGGGAGAAAAGGTGCTAAAAGCTAATTGGATGTTTATGGCATCTCTGGCCGCAGTAGAAACCGGGTTCATGTTTGCATTAGGAAATGCTGGAGAATTTGGCTTCAGCGTCTATTGCGCTAATTATATGCAGCTGCTTGGGTTGTTTATTGATAAGACAAACAAAAAAGGTTGCCAGGTAATGTGTATGAAAAGGTACATGACGCGGCTGGGAAAATAGACGGCGCAATATTTATGGTCCCTGTCATGACGGTTACATTGAATGCAATCCGAATCATTTTGTTTACAGGAATTTGTCTGGTACCGAATTGGTTTAGAATACCAGATAAGCAAAGAAAGAAATCTTACGAAAAATTGTATGCGAAGGGATGAGATTATAGATGGTGATCTATATAATGCGTGAAGCATTTACAGGTACTAATACTGTTGCATTTGCGAACTTAAGGAAGTTGGGTAGTAATTATGGGGTTTTTTTAGGTAAGTGGACCGTAGGGTTTGGCGGAACCGCTACAGGTTTACAACGACAGAGTGACCAATAAACTCCTTGAGTGCCCAACTTGTTCGCGTCCCTTCTGGTCACTGGCAAGGGCTGAAACTTGCTACCAGGTAGGGCAATAACTTCGCTTCCTCTTCTTTTCCGCCGTTAGTGACGGACAGCAGAACACTAGTCACAAATTCAGAAGCTAAAGCTAATGATTTCGGAAATTTATCTTCCGCGAATTCAAACCTCGATGCGCGTCTTTTGGAACCACCAGTACAGTTTTTATTGCGGGATGTGAGGTTCTGTCAGTGTATTATTCGACGCGTTCTACGTGGGATGGGCTGTGAGAAAGCAACCGGCGCGGGCGGAATTACAGCAATAGTTCTTAAGACCTGTGCTCCCGTACGGTCGCCGGTTCTTGGCAGGCTCTTCAGCTTATCTTATGGACGGAGGACATTTCCTACCTGCTGGGAAGTGGCTCGAGTTCGTCCAATCCCAAAGAAGAGGAAAAAGTGTGTCCCACATAATTACCGGTGGATAGCATTACTGTCTATGTTATCTAAGGTGATGAAAAAAAATCATCAATGCTGAGCTAATTAAATATTTTGAGTGAAACGGACTTTTGAATGATCGTCAGTACGGATTCCGTGGCAGGCAATCCACGGGAGATCTTTTGACGGTTATAACCAATGTATAGACATCTACGATTGAAGGGTATGCTGATTGCGATTGAGGGGCACGGCCGCACGGTCGCATCGGAAATCTTCAGGGCTTTTGACCGCGTCTGGCAGGGAGCATTGCTGAGCAAACTTCGTTCATACGGACTTTCGCAACAGCTTTGAAACTGGACGAAGAGCTTCTTCGACAATCGATCGATCCGGGTTGTTGTGGACGGCGAGTCTTCGAATCTGTATCCTGTTAATTCCGGGGTGGCTCAAGGTTATATTTTGGCTACAACCTTGTATCCGCTTCACACAAATGATTTGTTGGAGTCGACGGATAACAGTTTTGTGGGTGATAGTACGCTTGTTTCCTCTTTTTCGAGTGATCGGCCGATTAGTGCATCAACGTCACATCGGCTGAGATGTAGCCGGATCGACTCTCTGAATCGGGATCTGGATAAGGGCCTGCAGTAAGAAGAGGCCAATCTCGTCGACTTCAATCCAACGAAGAAACGATATACAACATTCATAAAGAAAAGTGGGTCATCGGCCCCACAGCTGATGATGAATGGCCATATCTTCGAATCTGGGGAAAGCTTGTAAGTGCATGCATACACACGTGTCGAACATCGGAAAACAGGTCCACCTCCGGAAAACTGAGTTATGTTCTTGAAGGCCAACTTTTTCCCCTGTATACATTTCCAATTAGACTGGCGTTGGAATATTGCTCCCATGTTTGTAACTCTGCTCTTAAACATACCCTCGACCTAGTTGAGAGCATACGGAGATGAGCCATTCGCCTGATCGAGGACACGGCGCTGACGTCGGGCTTACAGTCGCTATCACATCGAAGGCTCGTAGCTGACCTCTGTCTGTTTTACAGATATTATCATGGTACTGTTCTTTGTGGTATTGTTCCGCGCAATTCGATTTATATGCGCTCGACGAGATAATCCGACGGATCGCACCAATTTGCGGTTCATCTCCCGACGGCGCGAACATCTGTGCTTCAGAACTCGTTCCGTTAAAAAGCGAGAAAGCTGTGGAATTCCCTTCCCGAGCGAGTGTTTCCGGAGCGTTACATCCCGCAACTGTTCAAAAAAACTGCAACTGTTATTTGGTGGTATTTTGGAGCGCCGACTCGGCGCTATAGGTTCATCTCTCACGAGAGAATTGGGAGGATGCCTTCTGCACCGACTGTGCTCAAATCCTTCGACGGTGTCATGTCAGATTTCTTGAAAAAAAAATGTCGAGGCAAAAGCCACAATCAGCAAATTTTAGGGTGATTTTGTGGTGGCAATTAATTGTCGTTTTGGCGCAAGACTTATAGCCTTGCCCGGAAAAACAAATTATTATGGAAAATTTAACAAGCCTCAGGACTTGCTAAATAAGGCCAAAACCGGATCCCGATTGTAGTGCCGATGATGATGAATTAATTGTCGCTATTTATAATTTTCCGAAAACGGGACAGTTTTACGTACCGAAAATATTCTTGGAGACACCGGGACGAAGTAGTTGAAGACGGGACGCATATTCACCTTATATATAACCAAATTACGGATTATATTTGCACGTAGTAGTGCATTTATTTCTATTACTGTCACGACTGTAACTGCAGTTTCACAGTATGTCCCAGAAGTAAACTGGGTCTACATCCTGTCCCATTATACCCTGAGTCTGTAAAATAGTTTACCTACCAACACCACAACGAATATGTTCCACCGAATGTCTAGTAAATAATCATGGAATCACGGCTTTATGGCCGCTTCCGCGGACTATTATCTCCTCAGGTTTATTGTTGTGAAAAACTGTCCTAGCATTCAAAAATGTTGTAGCTCACCCGGTTGTTGGGTGCTAGGTGATAGATATTGCACATCGATTCTCTTCTTATCATCTGTGCACGCAATGCCAAGAGTTTGTGAACCAAACATGCTGCCGTATTCTGCTTGACTGAAATTCATATAAACTCAATGAGTTGTAAGTAAAAACCACACGTCCTCGTCTACTGTAACATTATATTCTGCCACTAGTGAACAATTGCCGTATACAAGTTGCTTTATTGAGTGTGAAAGAAAACAACTGCGAACTTTATGATGTTTGCAGTAAAATAAAAATTATTAAGTGTTTTCCGCGGATGTTGCAACAAGGGTGAACTCATTTAAGTTTAATGGTTAATCCTTTGCAAAGGGGAGAAGATATTTTAGATTTATGTCAACAAATACAGTCAATAGATAAATTCCAATTACGTTGATTTTCTGGTGTTAAAAAAAAAACGGTGTATGTGAGAACATAATTCTGAAGAAAGAGTGGATACGGTGGCTGGAATTCAGCAGGCTAGAAAGGAAGTATGCATATACCATAATTGTTGTATGACTGTAGAAGTTTTATTCGAAACTTCGCAAGAAAAAAACGTGAAATCTTTTTCTGAATTGTCACATTTATAAAAAAGACATTACCATGGAACCTGGAAGCAGCTGGGCATACGTAAACCATACGTAGTCAACCACAATGAAAATAGTTTATCAAATGATTAGTTTTCCCTTAGAACCTGCATAAGGGAAGACAGTTGTAAGATGTTTTCCAATGTAACATATTATGTGCTCGGCATGGGTATTGAAATTAAAAGTGGGGCCAAATTCTCTATTATTAACTTCAAATTGGTTAATGAAAACTCTGCCGCACCAGGGAAATCTAAAAACAAAAGCTAGGCGAGGCTTTCTTGTACTACTTCCGACTTGGATACAGCTCAACAATCTAGTGGATATTGTGCTGCAGGTAAACTTATTTGTACATTTAAAAAAATCACAGTCTACAATTTCCTTCAAACTCAAAATACCCTGTAATTTTTAACCGAAGAAAATATGTATCTTGAAATTTCTGACAGTTATTCACAACAGTCATACAGACATATCAAATAAATAAATATCTCGATGTGCACAGGGCACATATTTTTACAGTCGTATTACTTTTTGTCCACAGTAGTGTGTTGGCATTGCATTCGCTACTTATAGTTGAATGGATCTTGTCAGCCAAAAGTACTGAGAGCATTTTTTTTTTCGTTATTAAATAGACGAGTATCGTTGCCAACGAGATCTGATGTAGGCATCTGTGTGGGAATCGTGTTGTTCATTTCTAGCTTCTAAGTACTAAGCCAAACCTCCAACGGTAATAATTTGCATGGCATTATCCTGAGCTTGAAAATCTGAAATAATCCTCTTAGGCAAAGGAATTCATGGCAAAAGAAAGACGATAACACATTTAGAGAACTAAATCGAGTTCTTTGAGCTAAATGGGAAAACAACCGGAAGCGAGCAATTGAATTCAGTGCAAAAGCGCGCATCTGGGAATATCAAATATTCTACATGGCATAGAAATCCTGCCGAAGGACCTACTACGGCTCACGTTTTGCAGACGTAAAACGTCTTACTTGTACCAAGTTGTTCAGGATAATTTAAGGAAATCAACCAAGCAAACAATGGAATCGCTACGTTAGCCCAAATTGAATGGGTATAAGTGTCAATGATAATTTTAAAATGTAAATTAGGAGACGGGTAAATGTATTTCTAGTAAAAACTCGTTTCAGTTTAGATACGTTACTTTATACTTGTGAAATGGAAATTCTACCAGCTACCTCCAGTTTTGTAAATTACAATGACCTATTTAATACGTTCGGAGCCATTTCACACTGCGGATGAGTCGATGGTGCTGGTTACTGCTTGTGTGTGTTTCTGGGAGAAATCTCCACTTGTTCTGCTTGTGTATCCAACAAGCCATGAATACACGCGGTCAGGAACACGGTGGTGTCTCCTGGCCAAAAAGATATGTGTGTCAGACAAGCGCTGAACACACGCGTTTTGAACACGCTGGGGCTTTTGGCGTGGTCGCGTTGAGAACACGAACACGGTGCTCCTTTTGATGTTCCGCGATGTTGCTTCCGTGGCTGGAAACAAATGCTAATCAGTTGAAACCTATAGACAAAAGATTACCTGTGCGCAGAAAATAATCCTAATCCAAAATAAGAGATTACTCGCCGGTTGTTTTTGTCTAAGAATATTGATATTTATTGTTCTGATTGATGGAAATATTACTGATTACAAAGAACCCAAATGGTCTTCTCGACGGTTACAAAAAGAAGGAAGAGTTAGCATGACATAAACAAAAAATGTGGTTGTCATATTGACAACCAACAGAATTAATTCCAGAATTTCAGCTGATTGCTGGCATTGTTTATGGTGGTGCCACATGTAGCATTTAATTGCGAATTCGCCGAATGTCAAGGGCGAATCCGCAACATTCCGCCCGCCTTCGCCAATCATTGGCGAATCGTCTGGCTCCAGGGGGTAGTCGTCTGGAGCTGGGTTGGGGGATCTGATGAATGGTCCAGGAGGGGTATCTCCTCCAATGGAAGAATGCCGATTTTGACTATGGTAGTCGTGAGTGGGCTGGTAGCGATCGGGTGCAGTCCACCGTCACGTCGGTGGTTGATTAAAAGAGAGCCGCCCGCTCTGAAAAGTGTTGAAGACAGAGGTGTCTTGGACGGCCCGGAGGGCTTGTGATGACGAGATGGTCCCATGTGGTGTTGGATGCGGTTACCGCCGCTGGCCATGTGATCTGGGGCTGCGTCCATTGGCGCCCGTCCGAAGCTAGCGGCTGGAACGATGCGGTCGTTTGCGGGTAGGGCCGCAGCGTTCATTTGGATGCAGCGGTTGGGACTTGGTCGGTCCCTGGATACTGGGGAGCGCCGCCCGCCAAGCGGGGCAGTGTGTGCCCCTTGGTCTATGGTGGTAGTTGAATGGTGCCTTGAATCTGGTCTTTGGGATAGACGTCGACAATGTCTTCTATTTGTCCCATGCGGGGATCTGTCAACAGTCGTATGGTCGACCTGCTCTTCTGGGTTGGAGATGTAAATTCGCAACCGCCAAGAACCGGCCATGTAGTGGCTGTTAACAGGACTGGTCACTTTTAACCTGGATGCTTTGATGGGTGCTGCGGTTGGCACATGCAGCAAGGTAAGATGTCTTCGATTGCATCGTCGGTACACCTTGTTGGGGAGGCAGTCGCGTATGAGATGGCGACCCAAGCAGTTTAGACACAGTTTCCTTTTTTTTTTGCGACAGACTTCCGATGAACAGGTGTGAGGAAGCGAAAACCCTCGCAAACGTAGATGTAGTGATGCGTCTCACAGAACATGCCTGGTGATTGTCTTCGTGGGGGCTTAGGCGGTGGTACGTGCATCAGAACACCGGTCGGGTTGATCTCTGTGCAGGCGGCACTTCGGTCAGCGGCCCGTGGATGCTCACTGACTTGGGAATGGGATGGCTTCTGTTCCGCTGACTTGGTGGTGACTGCTTGCAGATGCATTCGCCAATCATTGGCGAATCCGTTTGTTCTAGGGGCCGGAGGCCCAGGGCCATGGACTTCTAGTGATGCGGTTCTCTGAAGAAAGCCGTCCGCCCTGAATTGGTGATAGTCGACAGATTGGTGACGACAAGAGTTCCGTGGTCGATGTTCGGTACCTTTGGCCGCAGAACTGACCATTTGCTCTGGGTTAGAGTTGTAAATTCGCAACCCACGATCAATGACCACGTAATGGCTGGTGGTCGAAAGTACTGAATCGAGAATTATCGATGGGATGTGACCTTTGGCATGTGAGGCCGCAACGTTGCGTTTGACGTGGCTTCTTCCATGACACCGTCCGCGGGTCCTGGCGGAATGACAGGTGCGGACCCAGCGCCTACTGGGCTGAGTAAAGTACCGTTTCTCCTTGGTTACTGAGAGGCATGCTGGTTGATTCTTGAATGATAAGGGACACCGCCCCCCAAGTGTGGCATTGCGATCTCCTATCCCCATTGGGGAGACTACATATGTTAGCGGTCGTCCTTGATGATTGTCGTTGGACGGAGGTTGGCCACCCACTGTATCGGTTTGGTTCCCTTTATTATTGGAAGTTGCTGCGAGACCACCGAATGATGGAGGATTTTTATCCGAGTTGTGCAGCGACTTCGAATTGGGTGGGTCGATCGACATCACCGATAAGTTGGTGAATGCCAAATGCGGTTGGCCTGCTCCTAGGCCATTTCCTGGTGGATGTTTCTGCTGATGCTTCTGTAGTTGGTGCTGTTGCATTTGATGTTGCTGATGCGATTGGCGATTAACCGGACTCTGTGGCGTCTTCGTGAAATACATTGGTTCAAGATGGACCAGTTCCTCTGGGTCGGCGTTGTAGGTTCGCAATCCACGAGGAACGGCCAGGTGATGGGCCTGCTGGTGCTTCTTCACCGGGAGTGTGTGCGGTTCCTTAACCGCTTGGTTGATCGTGACTTCTGGAAACTGTACTGAGGGCACTTCGCTAATGTCGAGCTGATCGGCATGGTCCACAGTAGTTGGGGAAACTGGGTCGAGCACAAACTGGGCCTCGAGCAGCCTCGGTAGTCTTTGATTGCCTTGATCGGCGCTGTTTGTGTTAACTGAAGAAACTGGGTCGAGCGCAAGCTGAGCCTCGAGCAGTCTTGGTGATTTAATATAATTGCCTTGATCGGCGAGTTTCTTTGAAGCAGGCTTCTTTCCTTCTTGTGGTGCATCGGATTTCGTGTCACCTTTCTTCGCTGGTGCTGGTGCACTGGCAGCTGTTGGTGTTTTCTTGACGTCCTTAGCGGCGTTAGTTGTACGGTTTGGAACAGTTTTCATCTCAACCATTCCTCCTTTGGCTCGCTTTACGGCGTCTGTCGTCACACGTTTGTTTGTCAGATGGATTACGGGTTTCGGGAGAATCATCCGTGATGGTAGTCTGGAAGGATGGCCAGATGGCATATGCATGCCTGGTGTTGATGGAGTTCCTGGCCACCAAGATGGTTGTGACATCAATGGCGGTAAACGACTGTTGGGTGGATACATGGTGCGCGTTGCAGTCTTATAACTGGTCGGGCGGTTGGCGATCAGTGCGTGCCATACCCCAGCAAGCTCCGTGGCCTCAATGAGGTATGTTTCTTCGGCCTGGTCGATGAACCGCTATTCAAAATACTGCTGACGGATGGCCGTCCATGGAGCGATAAGACATATGGGATCTTCATGCCGATTCCGCATCTCGTCCCAACGCCGATGGAGGTCTCGGTTCTTGCGCCTCCACGGTGGCCAACGTCGGTGGCCCTCTCTTGATGAACTTAGTGAAAGTTCCCATCATTTTTGCCTGTGCGGTTAACTGGGCGTTGATGAGCTGTTCCGCCAATCTAGCTGTCATGTTTGACTTCGCTGACATTGGGGCCGACATTTCCGTGAGATTTGGATACCACGAACTTGATGACTATTGGTCGTGAGTAACTGCTAGGGGCAGCGTCTGTTCGCGCCACAAATTTGGAAACGGTAATTTGTTAGTAATTGCAAAACGTCTTACCTGTGGTTAGATTGCTAATGCCACTAATCTGGCGGCTGACTATATCTGCACTGGGCAGATTGCTGATGCGCCACTAATCTGGCGGCTTTCTATAGCTGCACTGGGCAGACTGCTGATGCGCCACTAATCTGGCGGCTTTCTATAGTTGCACTGGGCAGCTTTTTGATGCGCCACTAAGCTTGCTGGGTTTAGGTCCTTAGGTTGGACGGGGGCTGCATTCGAAGCAGCGATAGTTGTAGCTGTCGTTGGGGCAGCTGGTTAATGCACCACTAATTTGGCGGCTTCAGGTCCTTAGGCTGGACGGAGGCTGCATTCGGAGCAGCGGTAATTGTAGAGTTGAGGCAGCTGGTTACTGGGCAGTATTATGGCTCCCATGTGGGCAGTTCATGTTGCTCTGAGCTGGCGGCGGTCTGCACTGAGGTTATGCCGCGAACTGGGCGGGGTGGTCTGATAATTGTGAAGAAAATTAAGTGCAATGAAATTCCCTCAGATCGAATTGAACGACGTCCATGGTTGCGCCGTGAACCTGGCAGTGTTAACGTAACTGCACTTGGGAACTACGAGTACTCGTTGGTACGCCGTAACCCTTACGGCGTCAATTTAACTACACTTTTTTCACAAACACAATTATCTTCATGGGGTTCACTACACTTTCACTTTCCTGTTGGTCGTGGGTCTTAGCGTCTGGACTCTGGTGTGTCCCGCGATCTTTTGATATACTGCGAGCTGGTAGCAATGAATTGGATCCACAGACTGGATCCGGCTCGAAGGACCAAAATGTGTATCCAACAAGCGTTGAATACACGCGGTCAGGAACACGGTGGTGTCTCCTGGCCAAAAAGATATGTGTGTCAGACAAGCGCTGAACACACGCGTATTGAACACGCTGGGGCTTTTGGCGTGTTCGCGTTGAGAACACGAACACGGTGCTCCTTTTGATGTTCCGCGATGTTGCTTCCGTGGCTGGAAACAAATGCTAATCAGTTGAAACCTATAGACAAAAGATTACCTGTGCGCAAAAAATAATCCTAATCCAAAATTAGATATTACTCGCCGGTTGTTTTTGTCTAAGAATATTGATATTTATTGTTCTGATTGATGGAAATATTACTGATTACAAAGAACCCAAATGGTCTTCTCGACGGATACAAAAAGAAGGAAGAGTTAGCATAACATAAATGAAAAGGTTGTCATTTTGACAACCAACAGAACTGATTCTAAGAGACAATGTCAGCTGTTTGCTGACATTGCTTCGGTGATGCCACATATCTGGTTCAGGTGGTGCCACAATTAATTTAATTGCGAATTCGCCGAATGTCAAGGGCGAATCCGCAACACTGCTGATAATGCTTTACAATATATTCAGGGCCTATTATGTTAGTTTATTTATATGTACTTTTAATAATAAATAAATAAATAAATAATATATTCACGACTATCTTAGACTGTCTTGGAGTTGACGTGCGGGGTATGGACAAAACGTTTTTTTTTTTTTTTTTGGAAACATGGCTAGGGTGTGGTTAAGGCCACCTCATTAAACTCTGGGTTCCGTGAAATTGTTGAGGGAGACTTTAACCATCTTTCGGATCTTCGGCTGATGATGGCTGAACAATTAGCATCTCCGGTCGCTAGTTCAAATGTTATAAGCGTTTAGTAACAATTTTGACGTAACCGAAACATAACTTGGCTTTAACGTCGATTTTGTTCAGATGTTGTTTTGTCGACTATACTAAATGGTGCGATTCGATTTAAGGGTGCTCCAAAATCCCCTCTTGTAAACGCGTTTGTGTAAAAAAAAATCGAAAATTAAATGAATAAACAGTAACATTTTCAAATGACTTTTAGTGAAGGAAAACATTGGCACCACCCGTGTTATTGCATGAAAAATTGCGCAATTTAATGTAAGCTTTTAAGTATCATAAATTACTATTAACGACAATGCGGAATGCGTCGCACTCAAAATCATGATAATTCTAAGTACGAAATACTAGTACTTTAGGACACAGAGAGAGGGCAATCAATACCAACTTTAACAAACGGTTAAGGTTTCAGTTGTAAGTGAAAAGAAGTCGAGATGAGTCGAATTATCAATTTTATTTCATTTTCTTCTTTTTTTTAATTTTTTTTTTTTTTTTTTTTTTTTTTCATTTTCAAGGTATTTGACTAAACCCTTGGTTTCCAGTTTACCTCCATGCGGTTCCACTATAACTAACTTTCGCCGTTTTTTATTTAAATAATGGGGTTCTAAATAGGATGGCTTCACATTTCTGGGAATAGAGCTTAAGTTTCCAGTCGTCCAAATAACGCTGCATCTTGTTGAAGTCGCGTTGTAGTAACATGTGTATGATCTCAACTTTCGGGGTTGTTGTGCAAATTATGAAATCGTCACCGTACGCAATACCCAACAACTCCCTAATATAAATGTTAAACAGAATCGGAAAAACTACCGCTCCCTGTTGCAAGCCATTTTTGATATTATACGTTTTATAAGAAATCACATTACCACTTTTGATCACGAACCTCCTGTCCTTTTACATATCGTAAAGTACATATAGTAAAGGCTTATGTATGCCATGTCTGACCAATTTGTAATATAACCCTTCGATACAGACGGTATCAAAGGCTTTTCCAAGTCAATCAGACAGGCACCTGTGCATTGGTTCCTACATTCATTCCATTGTATGTCGGAGACTAGTTCAGCTGCGGCATGTGTGGTTTCATGACCCGTCTTAAAGCCAAACTAGTTATTCGGAATAATGTTGTTATCGTCTTCCCATTTTAGCAGAGCTTTGTTAATAGTCTTTTCAAATACTTTACTGATGCTTGGGAGTAAACTTATCGAACGCATGCTCATTGGGTTTGTACAGTCTTTGCCCTTTTTTGGGATGGGCTGAATGATTGTCGTTTTCCAACGCGCGGGAAAATATGCATTATTCAACGCGTTGTTAAACAGGACCGTGTATATACCTATTCCCATTGGGGGCAGGTTTTTGAGTACGATGTTAGGTACTCATCTATTCCCACTGACTTTTTGCTTCTTAATGAGTCGAAGATACTCTGGATTCCTTCCCTCGCAATTAAAAGGCTATTAACCTCACCATTGGCATTAATGTCAATTGACAGATTATCGTCACTGAATTCGGTAAAACCCGGATTCTCCGATTGCCAATGTAAAATTTCATTTTGGAGATGCAGTTAATTCAGTAGAACTCTGTCCTCCAAGTCGTGATTTCGGCAAATGCTTTCATTCGCCTTGTACATTTCCTGAAAGACAGTTGCCACAGCGTTCACCTTTTCCCAAGGATCTTCGATCAAGAAGAGCTCACTATTGAGGAGGGCGTTCTCTGTATCTATACCAATGTTGATTAGCAGCTGCTTGTTTACCTCAGTACGTGGAATTTGGAGACACTGAATCTCGTTTTGATTATTTCTCCTGAATATTTTATTAATTTGTGGGAACATATTCGGGTTATTAGTTTTTATAGCTCGAATTCTGTTGTTCCAATACAAATTTGTTGCTAATCTATAATTAGCTTTAAGTAATTGTTGGAGGTTTTTTAATCGGGATTTCAGTGATATTATCTCCTGGCCTTGTCTGTCTGTATGTTAAACTGTCTGTGTAATTGTTTTCATTTCGATAGCAGTTTGCTCTTTTTCTTGTAGAGTACGTTTATTGTTGTGTTTCTATACATGTTTATGTGATCTGTAACTGTTGTTTTGGGAATTGTTTTGTCCATTGTTCGTTTTACGGTTTCGTCCATTTGTTGGATGTTGTTGTCGATTACGTCATTTGTCAGGTTTCTGTTTACTGGCAGATTAAAGTCATTCGAACGAAGTTCTCTTGTTAATGATCTGGTGAACCGCGGCCATCGCATTGCCGCGTAGTTATAGGGTTGCGGGATCACGAATTCCTGCGAGATCGCTCGGAAACTCCATTACTGCCGTGAATGCACAGTTGTGACTGTCGTATTTAATCGTCCGTAAACAGTTTCCGTTTCGTCTGTTGGTGTTAAGTAGTCTCAGTCGTGAGTCAATTAGCAAGATATCTAAGAACGATCTACCTCTAGGGAACGATGGATATTCCGTAGCTAGCACGTCGGATCTATATTCAATATGATACTGATCTAACCAGGCAGTCAACTGATTTCCTCTGGCATTAGATATATAAATTCCACAATTTCTATCCTTGGCGTTCATATCTCCCCCTAGAATAAAGTAGTTTTTGTCCAGGTGTAATTGTAAGCATCGAAAGAGTGTCTCGAGCTCCGCTATAAATAGGTTATGTTCGTGCACCTCATGTGTATAGACCGCAATCGCATACAAACCCCTTACTTGCTGAAGGGGTATGCGTACGATACAGGCTTCCAGCACCCGGAACCTGCGCACTTCTCCACTGTATATTACTTTATGATTGATTCCTTTTCTAATAAAGATTTCGAAATCATTGCTTGGATTTGTTGAGCCAGATGTCCTATATCTGCTCTGATTGTAGCGTTGTCTGTGGCCAGTTTTGGTGTGTCCTCGGAGTCGCTTGATTCCGTCTCAATTGGCCTATGGAATGGTTTTCCCTTTTATCTGTTCCTTAATTTTTTTTTGTTTCATTCACAGAATATATTTTTTCTTTCAAGGCTTGATTTCTCTATTAGGTTATATAACTTAACTAGTCTTCCCGCATTCTTCGCTAGGCGTTGTTCCGTTTTAGCGATGATCTGCGCAGCTTAATCAGGTACAGGAACTGGTGAGAGAATCCTATGATTTTCTCGTCCTGAAACACGAGCTTGTTATTTCGAGTGGCAGGATCGCCAATTATTGTCCGGCCTCGGAACAAAATTTAAAAAATCATTTTTTTGGAAGCGATGCCTCCTTATTTCAACACGTATGGATACTTTTACATTTCGGTTAACTATGAACAACTTTTTAGAATGACTATTTATACTTAACTGTTATCTTAAACAAAGGGAGTCAAAAGATGATCTCGTTGTCTCTAATTCTCTGGAGTTTCTTGATTTCCTATGACTCAGGCTTACAGTAGATAAGACATGTTGTGATTATAGTATGAGATAACATTGAAATAAATTTGTTAGGATCATTTCGATGTTGTGTATGATCTATACGTTTTGTGGATGAGTCATACGTTAAATCGGGCTTTTAAGCAGTGTTCGAAATGCAAATGATTCGGTATAAATGAGAGGATCATTCCAGCAGTGCTATAATAATTAGATGAACGTTAATTCGTTAATCATTTAAACTGAACAAATTCCAACTTATAAAATAAATAGCGGCAAATACATCTGTGGGGGTTAACTATACTACATGAAGAACCAACCCACAATTTCAACCACAATTTCCGCCTTATTTCGACTGCTTTCAGCGCTTCATACCAACCCCTATCCCACCGATCCGTAATTCACCTGAGAATCACTGTTTTCCCAAAGGACGCATAGCTAAACTCATCATTATATGCAGATAATGCATAATTGAGTTTAGCTACCTTTTTGCCATACGGCAACTCCATTTTTGCTAGCCCATGAGATTTCCACCGGAAATCACATCATGTCGGTTAGCAACAACAAGTCGAACAAGACAACACTGTTGCATAATCATGCAACCGCGGGGGAATTTATCAAAATATTTAATTAGTTCTCACGATAAATTACCCTAGCCAATTTGGCGTCGCTTCGGCTTTTCCGCAAATCATCCATTCGCTTAAATACAAAAACAATAAACTTAAAGTAACGTTCAATCCAATCATTACACATGTTATATAATGCATATGTAGTAGCTGTACATTCACCCCACACTTAACATACATAAGAAATAAAACGCATTTGTTTTAATTTAGTTCTAACTTTTATTTAATTGCACTTAGGATTAATTAATGTTTCATTAATTTACACTCTATTAGATTGTAAATTGGACATACACATACATTCGATATAGCGCAAGGCTAATAACCTTGTCCGGAGAAACAGATTATTATGGGCAATTTAACAAGTCTCGGATATGGACCGGATACTGGTGGAGAGACTTGTTAAATAAGGCCAAGACCTGATTCCGGTTGTAGTGCCGATATTGATGATTGACGTAGTGCCGATATTGATAACTCCATGCCCGCTAGTTTCATCGCACACAACACAAACGCACAGCACATCCGTCTTTACTGACCGATAAGATTCACGGCACAGAAATCACACCTGACCGTCCCGGTCAATAGTCTTGAACCAACTCCGCTATTTTTCTCCTCCTCTACCCGAACGAAAACTCTTTCCCTCGATCGTGCACATCGAATGATACATTCTTTTGTTTGTATGGCCCTTTTGCTACCCGCCATTCATTTTCTTTATCTTCCCCGGATTGGGATAAAAAGAAGAAAAACAATAAGGAACAATCAACAAAGGATCTTGCTGATGAGTATTTATAGTGCTCAATGTCGGTGGGCGATAAAACGAACATGTGGTTCGTTTTGCGGAGCAAGTAGTTATTTTGAACTTGGTTTATTGAAAACGGAAAATGATGCTGATTGTGGGAATGGATCTGGGTAAACACATTTTTAGAGGATCATCAAATTTCAAACGCGCATTTTATGATTCTCAACAAATTTGTTTAAAAGTGGGTCATCTGGCCCCCACCCTTTAGATCCAGGGAATTTTGTGTGTAGGGTTTTATCACCTATTCGATTTTTTAAGTTGAATTCAATGTGAGAAAATTGAACGTTTAGTTGAATTTGTTTTATATTGAATCCAATATTGATATGAGGATATTTAATGTATGGGGGCAATGCTGGGGCTTGTAGAGCGCTTCACCCTTTAAGTGGATGGTTTTGCGTGTGCCGGGACTTATGGTGGAGGCTGGCTCCAAAGAGGTAAGTATTAAGGGGTGGAAGGCTTTGCGCGTAACACACATTTGCTAGTTTGAGTTCTAGCTCATTGATGAATTTGGTCTACAAGTTGATCGCCATTGTTTGCGTTGCTTCGTTTCGAGTGTAAACTTTACTACTCCATCGTCGACACCACTGCATTGTAAATAACTTGGAATCAAACTGAATAAACAATTGAATAAAACTCCGGCTGTATCAAATATATATTTCTCAATTGATAATGGCTTTTCATCGCAGACGGTTTCGAAGCCCTCACCAAATCTATTGAATCAAATAATTCTAAACAACACCCACGGGCCAGGACAGCCGCGATGTATTATGTGTGTTACGCCAACAATCTCAGCAGTTCCTACACTACAGCCGCCAATATCATCTCATTCAGGTGCAGCAGGAAAAGTCGGTGAGAGAAGGGATTTGATTTTGGAAAAATACTACAACAGCCACCCACGCGAGTACCACCCAAATATTATATTCTGTAATTTGATTGTGCAAATAAAATATAAAATCGCTTTTTCGTATGAAAATAAATTCGAAGGAGTAATAAATTTCATCACTTGCACAGTTATTACGCTTGTTGTTATATATTTTGGTTATTGTTATAGCTTATTTGCACAATCAAACATATAATTTGGTGGTACTCATGTGAGTTGTTACCTAGTGAAGTGTTGGTTTGCGTTCTGCTTGTTCAATCGATCAGTCAAACCTCATTTTTACCACACCAGTTATGTTTATTGGTTATAATTTCTTATACCAATTTATGTATGTTTAAAAAGGGTTTAAGCTAAAATGTTTAATTTATTTTTGTAAATGTTTTTATTTAATATGTGTTTAAATCACAATGCAATTGTTTAACGCTTATTTGTTAAGCATACCGGCTAATTCCTTATTCCTTTCTCGCCACGACAAGGGCGGCGGGGGGAAGTTACCACGTAACATTGTGGCTATCTCAACAGATGAACACTCAACCATAATGAAGAACGCAGCTCAACGGAGAATAAGACAAGAAATTTGCAAAACTACATACCAAAGCATTAAACGTAGCAATGCACGTCTTAAGTAGAATGTTGAAATATCCTCCGGTGTGACCGTATGTCGTCTCATGCGTTGATGCTTTGGTTTCAGTCATGTAAAGTACGTGGATTAGAATCACATTCTTCACAAGATGCTTCGTGACCCTGATGTGACATCTTCATACAGTAAAGCACTCTCACATAGTAAACCAAACCTTTATGTTACTTCTTCACTCAGCCAAATGATCTCACTTCATTGTTGATGACTGGCTCGCTCTGCCCGCTCCACCATTCAGAACCCAAACTCTACATTTACTAAAGACTTCATGAAATTGCAATCGACTGTTAGCAATCAGTGGGGTATTTTACTTATTTCGACCTTTTTGGAATTTTTAATTCATAAATTGAGAACAAATTTTATAGTCTGTCTAAAGGACGGCAACCGAACCTTTGACAAACTTGGCTTTTCTCAAATCCTTCACCCTCAGCCATTTACATTAAAAAACCATTGATGAATGTTTAGCCCCTAAACGACAACATCGTTGGCCACATCTGAAAACGAAAGTACATTTGAATGTAAGTACAGTGTGTGACCCTAATGCCAATCCATGTAACCAATGAATGCTTAGAGCTCTGTGAATGCAACCGAAGTAAACGAAACTGCACCGAAGGAGGAAAGAAAGCCATTGACAATTCGATTTATTTCCTAAGGCACTTCTTTCCACCGGATATTTGTGTAAATAAATTCTAGGATTGCCAAATAAGGAGCTTACACACACATCCGATTATACTCAATACCCAAAAAGAAATAAAAGCTTCACCGACATTAGGAAAAGATACTGTTTTGATTAAATTTAAGAGAAAATCATTGGTCCATAACTCACCCGTAAATTTTTAAATTGAACGGCAGCGTTTTGACGGTGGTCGTGTAGATACGTAAAGAATTCAAGGGATCTAAAGACAATAACGTATCCTCGTCAACTGATGCGTCTGAAGTAGATATCCGTTGGGCCTTGCCCCCAACATTACCATCGGATGTAGATGAAAAAACATCGGACCCACCGCTTGTTCCTGACAATGTAGCTGGAAATGAAGATCCGACCCCAACACCTTTCCTCGCATCAATCAGTGAAATAGAGGAAGACGATGACGAAGGAGATGCTGACACTAAAATTGAAAATAATGAAAACAGTTGTGATATAGATATATAACGCAATAAGACAACGTAGTCATTTTCTTACAACCGGATGTAATTGCCCCAGATGAAGACGATGGCGAAGATAAAGAAGATGACGTGGAAGACGACGACGACGACGACGACGATGACGTTGAAGCTGACGAAGATGATGTTGATGTAGCTAATTGTGAAGCTGCAATCGTTTCCCGACTAAATGCTGCTGATTGTGTTAGCAATTGTAATTTTTCAATTTGCTGTAAAGAAAAACAAGAAGGTAAGGATTAAAAGAAGGAACGGTACAAGTGTGTTTCATGTGAATCCTTTTCAGTATTTGGTTAACGAATACACTTCTTTTACCCACTATAATATTTTTCATTTCGCGGCACTAGCATACAGCTGGCACATGATTTAAATGAGAGATTCCCCGAACAAGTGGATCTTATAAACTTGAGACACCAAGTGAAGCTAATGCCCAACCTAATGATGCTCATGATGATATTTGTAACTGTAAACTTAAATTAAAAATTGAAATACGTTTCTAGTTTAATCTTCTCGTAATTACTTTACTGGTTTTGATGCTGTCGTTTACTTCCATTTGGTATATACGTGGCTAACATTTATATCTAGCCCGTGGCGCTATGGGTTGATTTCAAGAAAAATGTTTCTAGTTAATTTAAATATAACAACGTTGGATGCCAAAACAATTTATGGTGGAATAATGCTCAACACTGTATATAGTGTTGGCTGTATTCGAAATATTACCTTTGGTGAGAAAGAATGGAGATGTTAAGTGTGTGAACCAATTATTGGTTCACAGAGCTACTCGGAGATTAATTTTCGTTGAACTTACACAAGTAAAAGTAAATTTTATATCCTTAAGGGGCAAAAGAGAGAACAGATCGGTGGCCGATGTAATAGGTGTGCAAGTAGCAACTCGGCTCTGACGTTGGTTGTATTAAAAACATACTTAAACGCATCCAATCCATTTCCCTCGAATTTAGGATATATGTAGTTTTCATAACCAAGTTTTACTCACTTACAAGCTGTCATTCCGTGCGCATCGATTGTATAAGAGATGGATGTTGATAAGCAACATTTACGCCTTTGCATTCTATTCTGTTTTCAAATCACAAAAAATGCTGCTCAAGCTATAGAATTGATTGATTCGTCTTTGGTTAAACATTTATAGCGATTAGCAAGGATAGTGAAGAAAGTGAATTGAACACACCATAAAATGGGTGAGAAACGAAGCATTGAAGCATCAGACTAACAGCCGAATATACCAATTCGATCGCTATTCGCAAATACACTCAACTGATGAGGAATTGCTATGTTAATTGCTATGGCATACGGCTCCGATGCCTTACTTATTTGATTTTCTTTCGGTGTTGTTCTTCACTATTTGCCCGTGGTTGTGTGTATCTGTTAGAAACGCCACACATTAGTAAGTCATTCAACAGTAAAAAAGTGGTTTGCCAGATTTCGTGAAGAAGATATTAGTCTTGAGGACGCTTCACGTCTAGGGGCAGTAACAAAATTTGACGACGAAGAACTTCAAATTTTACTCGATGAAAGTTCTTATCAAACTCAAGAAGACCTTGCCGAACATTACCGATTGGATGCAATGGGATAGATCTACAAAGAAGGAAAATGGGCTCCTCATAAACTAACGCAAAGAAACAACAAATGAAGAGTTGACCTTTGAGTGGAGACAAGGATTGTAGGAACTTAGAGATTGCGGGTATGCGAACCGGCTAATATCCTTGCCCGGAAAAACAAATTATTACCGAAAATTTAACAAGCCTCGAGACTTGCTAAATAAGGCCAAGACCGGATCCCGGTTGTAGTGCCGATGATGGTGATGATGATAGGTATGCGAACCAAATGGACATTTGATTCGTTTAAGACGAGTTTGCTTTGGTTTGGTTATGGATGCTTTGTCTGCATGCGTGATAAATGGGCATGCAATGCATATGAAAATATGCGTTGTGATGTTTGGATTATAAGGGATTTCTGAGAATTGATAATTGAACATTTGGTTCAATTTGTCTAACATTAGACTGAATGTAAGTTTGGGGACTTAAATGTACTGCATTGCAGGTGGATTTGTATGAGGATATTGTAGGGATTAGGAGTATTGTGCTAAACACGGACACTCGGTTCACTCCTATCCCCATCCGACTGTCACTAAAGTTCCATCAACACTAAGATGCATAGTTCTCAACAGAAACGGCAAAACTCCACCACGAACCGATTACGCAAAGCCAGGAAACACCAACACAAGGAGTAAGACACACTCACAGGAACAATCAAGTAAAAATAAAGGAAAACTCTGTCCACGGATAGAAATTAAAACACATTGACTTAGTTGATTATTGGTTTTATTGAGGTTAATGTACTTAGTATTTTAGATCTATTAGACTGAGGCGGCACAAGAAAAATTATTTTTTTATTTCAAATGCGCTCGACTCGAACTAAACTTTGTTTCACACCATACCGGCGCCGGTACGGTGGATGGCGGAGCGACCGTTCGCCTTGATGGTTATATTACGACTCAACGATATTTAATCGTTTTTGGGTGAGTTTACCCAAGAAAGAAAGTGTTTCTTTGTGGTGGAAACAAGAAAAAAAGACTTGGCAATGTATGTGTATGTGTGAGTGAAGATCACATTGGTTTTTTTCATACACAAGACCGTGGGAATGAAGCTGAAAAATCGAAAAACAAGGGGATCATATAGATCATTGTTTAACATATGCATTGTAACTATAATAAGCGGCAAGGACAAAGGGATCGAGAAGATCGTTGTCTAAGCTATACATTGCAGCTGTAACGATAGCCGCAATGCCCATGCACATGGTGCTAATTGGTTCTAGCTTATTTATAGGGAATTGGTCTCAACGTCTATGGTGCTAATTACATACAGCTGCGTTGAACCATTTAACGTTGGTTAAAGTGGTCGCCAGCCAATGTGTATATTTGGAGATTTATGATACACTTGGTGAGGACGGGAAATAGGCGACGCAATGTGTATGATCCCTGTTATGATGGTTACATTATATGTAAACCAAATCATCTTGTTTTCAGTAATTCGTCTAGGGGGATTTGCTTGGCACTGAAGATGCAGAATTGGTTTGAGATTCCTGATAAGGTAAGAAAGAAACCTTACAGAAATTGTATGCGAAGAGATGCATGAAAGGTAAGTTTTCTTTTCCAGGGACTTTTAGGTTATATAAATTTGATTGCTTTAATGCGTGTAGCATTTAAGGTGCTAATACGATTGCATTAGCGAAAGCTTATGCAAACTGGGTACCAGTTATTGGGGCTTTTTCAGGAAGGCAAACCGTGGGGTTTGGAACTGCCACAATATTGGTTAATGAAATATGTGTGTGTGAAAGGGGGAGGGGGGGTGTAGAGCACTACAGATAATCCGCAAGAGCTCTGCTGTTTTCGGTTATGGTGAGCAATTATATCCAGGGTACATATGGACCCGTAGGCTATTTGGCGGTGTATTCTTTCCCTTTGGCAAAAGTACTAGGTATTGAACTTTCCACGCATCGGGAAATGTTCCTTCTTCAAGGCGTTTATGCATCGCAGAAATGGTCTCGTCTTTATTGCCGCCTTGACGGCGTTGTTTGAGATCCAGGAGCTTTTTTGTCGCATATTGTTCTGTATACCCTTGTAGTATTCCAGAATACTACTGTCCTTATAACTATCGAGTTTAATACTGAATCTCATTATTTATCTAACACACCGTTAAAACATTCTCCTAACGTATCTAACATTCTCATTTAATACATATCAAAAATAAACATCCACAATATTCTATATCAAATCAGTCTCAGTACATTTCATAGCATGCCCCTTTTTTCATTTGAAACATGGCTCTTTGATTTTCGTTCAAAGTTTATTCAAAATTAAAAGTCTCAGTAGAATAAGTAATACTTTGATAAAATTGATTTTGTTCAAATTATAATTTACAGTAGATTAGAACTTAAAGTTATATAAGAAGAGGGAACATTTTATTGTAAAGTCAGTTGAGATACAGACGAGTAGAAGTTTGAGAAGAAACACAGTTGGAAGAAGAAGTTAGTTGAGAAATACAGTTCAGGAAGTACAGACGAGTTGAGATTAAGATAACATTAAGTAAAGTTCGGAAGTTCAGAGAAGTGAATTTAAGTTCGGAAAAGTTAAGAAAAAGAATAAATTAGAAATAAAGAAGAGAATTAAAATTCGCAATCCTGAGTTTTAATTAATATTAATAAAGAAAAAATAAAAGGTCCACGCTCTTCCCTCAACCGAGGAAGCACGGCGCTGGATTCCAACACCCTATATATTTCTTCTGTCGACACAGCTAGTGTGGACGCGGTATCGGAGCTTATTACAACATTTCGCTCCGTGTTGGATTTCATAGGATAAAGATGATTTACTATTAAGCGCCGCAAATATGTTATGTGTAAGGTCTTGTGTCCCTTTAGTCTTGCCGTAACCACTCCTCAGGCGGTGACCCTGGTATTTATATCCGCCTATGTGCAGATGATTTTGAGGCATCTCAGCTTGCTATCTTTTATATCCGGCTTTAAGTCCTGGGTTGAATTCTTTTCCTTGTTCTTGGAAGTCAGCCCTTCCTCTTGATTCGAGCATCCTACGGAGAGATTGTAAGCACTTTTAGTACTTTAATTTCGTTCCTCCACCAGTAACATGACTTTTTTCCACTTACGGTTATTCGTCGCGGCATTGATACTCCACACACTGTGTTCACCCTCTCTATTTGCGTCGCACTTCCTTCAATTGTTTGGTGAGAGGATCTAACAATGACTTCAAATGAACCTTCACTGAACGCGCTATCCTTCCATTTAAGATCTGTCTGTATGTTGAGATGGTTTTCGTTATTTTCGCCAAGTGTCATTATTACGGGTTGGTGATCATTGGGGGTATATTTTCCATTGAGCGCCCATTTGGCTGTCCTTATGAGTCGGTTGCAAATGAGGATGATTTCTATTACTGACCCCATATCTGCTTTGCTTAATGTTTTCCTTTTGTCTGTGTTTGCGATAATGACTTCCAAGGTGCAAATGTTCACAATAGTCGGCGTCCCCTTCCCCGGACCAAAAAAATAAAGAAAGTGCCAAGAACTAGTCGAAAACGTGTGGAATATGTTAACTTCGAGATCAAAAATTCGAACATATGATCAAATGAATGGGTTAAGCACCGAGAAGACATGCTCGGCAATAGATTAAGATATACATGGGTGTACTGAAAAGTTTCCGACCTGAAGATACCAAGACTCGTCAATTAAAGCTAGTGAGCAGTTGTGCATCTTTTGACAGTTACTCACCAACATTTCAGCCATTTTGAAAGCGTAGTTTTTATTTGACAGTCTTTTGAGTGAGTCGATGTGAGTGTTTTTGTGAAAATGGACGAAATTGAGTATCGAGCTGTGATTAAATTTTCGTTTTGGAAAGGTAATACGCCTACGCATATCAAAGATGAGTTAGACTCTGTGTATGTGGACTCTGCACCATCATTTACTATCGGAAATTTTGGGCAGCTGTATTTAAACGTGGCCGTTAGAGCTTGGGAGACGATGAACGTTCGGGACGTCTAAAAACTGCAACAACTGACGATAATATCGCCAAAGTTCACCAAATGGCGCTAGACGACCGTCGAATTAAAGTGAGAGAGATAGCAGAGGCTATGAAAATGTGCAAAGAACATGTTTGTCACATATTAAAACAAGATTTGGGCATGAGAAAGCTGTCCGCGTGTTGGGTACCGCGTTCGCTCACGTTAGATCAAAAACGTGTTCGAGTGAACATTTCCAACGCGCTCGGTTGGTGCAGTTTAGGCGCAACAAATCAGAGTTTTGGCACCGATTAATTGCTGTCGATGAAACTTGGATACACCATTATACGCCCTAAACAAAAATACTGTAAAAACAATGGACTGCAAAGGGGGAATCGGCTCCAAAAAAAGCAAAAAACATTGACGCACTCAAACGACTGTCAAATAAAAACTACCTGTCGAAAATGGCTGAAATTGTGGAGAGTAACGGTCAAAAGATGCACATCTACATTCACTTGCTTTTATTGACGAGTGCCGCTATTGTCACGCTGAGGTCGGAAACTTTTCACCCCACCCTCGTAAGTTACATGTAGAGTATGTGGGTAAGAACCGCTTCCGCTATTGATTCCCTTAGCTTTCTCTTCGAGTGGTCTAATCTCGAATCGATGTCATTTCGATTGACATCCCATGACTACAAGGTACAACCTTTGTACACGCCACATGTGGATGCATGTTTATTCCAGCTGTGGTACACTACAACTCCATGCGCAAAAGATTTTCCACTAAGATAATAGTGCCGCTTCGCTGACCGAGTCCCGTCTTTTTTATCATTAATTGTATTATTACTTTTTTTTATTATAGTATTAATGTAAGTCCATTCGATCGTGTCACTGCGCGCATGGAACATATTTAAATAACAGATCGGATGCGTGACGATCCCTGCTTCCTAGTCACAATGACCTTTTTTCCGACGAGCTGCGCGATGAAATGATCTAGTGGGTCAGATATGTGTCACTCGGCTAAAGATTGCATTTTAGGTTATGAATATTCTTACAAAACTTAAAATTTCTGTGATGCTAGCCGACACATTAAATTCGTTTATCTCTGCTTCCCGCTGCGCTTTTCATTCTCGTTTTCTTTAATGTTATTATTTTCATACACAGTGGAATCGTAATACCATCAGCTGCCGTAACAACAAATTCTTGTATCCGGTTAGATAACATTCAAATATCACATTTTGTGGTGAATGTTTCACATACTCTTATGACCATTGCTTTTTATTTTAAAAGTAATTTCAATTAGGAAGCCAGTAAAGAAAGAGAAACAGAAAAGTGAATAAGAATAACAATAAAGATAAAGGTAATCTGAAGAATGGGTTCGTTTTCGCTGCACTCGCATAGTATTTTTAAATGAGGATATCATCTTCCATTTACGTGAGACTCTCCTTCGCCGCTGGAGATTGCTTAACCCTGGCATTTGCATTATCCTCAGTAGAACGTTATTTAGGGTAATCATTTCCATAATGTACGTGCAGATTTAAGTGATTCAAGGACATACTTTTCGATGTGTTCCGGGTTTAGGTATCTGTAGTTTCCTGGACGCAGTACAATGGAGTTTATTAATTCTGCAACGGTATATTAAAGTTTTCTTCGTGTTATTTAAAGGATTTTTCGTGGATGTTCGCCGGTTATTGGAATAGTTCAAGCCCTGTGGCTGTTTCTGGTTTCTTTTAGCCATTTACAGAGCTACTGCACCATTCTGAAGGGTAGAAAATAGTTTCTTACATTTGGTTGTTTACTAGCAGCTGTAGTTCTTGGTATTCATAGAACTCCTTGGCTAAGAAAATATTGTTTTATTCGGAATGTGTATCTACCCCAGCATGTGGGAAAGTTCCTTTTAGAATAGGTTATTACATTGAAACGAATTTTTGGTAACCGGAAAACATTTATTTGCTGTTTATGGGGTGGTCCTTTCTTATCCCATTCTTTCGTTCCTTACATTTACAAATCTTTTGTTAATGTTGCCTTTTGTCTGAAGTAATATATTTAATTTCTGCTGAGAATTAATTTTGTGTAGTCTACTTCGGACATTTTTCGACGCTGGGCAGACGAATCGGCTGCCGCTGGAACATGAACCAAAGCAAAGGACAACGGACTCTATTAATCAGGTACAACAAAAAACCGAGTAGTCCCAGAGTTATCCATTTTATCGATTTGATAACGATTATAAGTGACTGCAATAACTTGACAATTGTGAAATTAATTGTGGAAATAAGGAACTTAGGCCCTTGGTAGGAAAACACAATCTAATTGCGTTTTTTCGACGACAGTAGAGAACGCAATTCAAACAGGTTAGAGTCGCAGTAAAAGTTGAAACCAAAGCCTTAACATATCCAATTTCTGGCGCGTGTACGAAATGATAATTTTTTTCTCGACTACTATTTAGCGTTGTGCAATTTATTGTGGTAACTGGTGTGGTATACGCCTCTGATGATTTATTTTTCGATTTTTCTTTTGGTACCGTTTTTCATTGCGGTTTTGCATGTTCGTGTGTGTCGTATCTGTTTAAGTAGCCTCAATATTACTTTCCAAAAGGTTGAGTTATAAAAATAAACTTAATCCTTGGATACCTGATAAACCGATTGGAAACAAATTTAGTAAATCAATTTTCGTTTTACTATATCAATACGGTTCTAAATGATAACAGAGTATGAAAAATAGATCCCTTATGACAATGGTGTGGGTAAAAAAAAAGTTCATATACGCTTGTAAAGCCGTGAATGAGTGCAAGGAAAAACGTGGTGTGTGTTTGGTGGGCCTACAAGTTATAAGCTTTAATTTTAAACCAACGCTAACGATTGTTTATCGTTTGACTCAAGTAATTAAAGAAGGGTCGGGAGTGATGAACTGGAATGATGTTGTGTTTCATCATGAAAATGTTGACAGCCCGACAAAAATTGAGAGAATTTTACTGCACGGTTTTCATATTGCACCGTCAGATGATCTCAGCAACATTCTGTTACTAGTGTGAAATTGTCTTCAACAAGATTTCGAAAAGCACCAGTGTTAGTTTTTAGAAGATAAAAGCTTCAAATTCTTCAATAAATGTATTGCACATCGTGTTAATCCACTGTATCCACACTCTTGTGTAAAAATGAAACACATTACCACAAACTGTTTGTTAAATAATAAAGTACCCACTTTGTTTCAAATTTGTATTTTTATGACGAAGGCTGTTCAACAAGTCCTTAGAAAAATATTTTCAGATGCGCACGTTTTTTTTCTTCTTTATTTCTTCGCAATGACGACATGTAATTTATGCTAGTTATTGTCTTTCCTTTTTTAAGTAATCAATGTAGGATAAGATTAGATATTTTATTGCACGAAGGCAGTTCCTTACTTCATACCCTATAAGAACAACAAAACATGTCTTTAGTAAAGATCGCACCATTTTCGAGTTATTTGGTTTTTTTTTGTAACTTCCGAATATCCACATATTCTCCAACAAAATTTGATGCTTTATCCCCATTATGACATCTAAAGTCATACTTTCTTGTGCTAAAAATTCTTGAATAAATGGCACACCAAATGAAAAACAGCTATTTTGAATTTAGTTAAAATGTTTGTGAAGAAAAAAAAGGGTCTCAACTTCTACTTTAGAAAATTGTCATCAATGTATTTTGGGTTATTTTGGTGAAGTTGTGGGGAGGAAGTATTGTGCCAATACACGGGCACTCCGTTCACTTCCTCCTCCATCATATATAATTGTTCCCTCGAGCACTACACGTTCCGCCGAAGCAAAGAAAACGCCAAACACCGGAGAAGCAAAAAATGTAAAACACAGGATTCCTATTGTTTATTTTTATTTATTTTACGGTAGCACTACGTGAAAGTTACTATGTGGAGTCAATAAAAACACAATCTTCGAAGCAAACTAATATTCGACATGGCTGCTACAAACACTGCTGGTAGGGACTTGCTTTTGATTATAATTTAACACAACACTCGCCACGACTCGGGGTATATTATTGTCACCGTGCCCAACGGTGAACGGGAGATCGCGTGACCGTGGCAGTCAGCGGATGGAATTTGACTTGTGGTAATCATCTCGTGCAGAGATGATTCGCTTATGGGGTGAATTTGTGGTGTCGTGGTAGATGTCCTCTCCACTAAGGATATCGTTTTTACCTACCACCAGCGAAACGTAAAGTCTCTCTTGGTGGAATAGTAAACCAGATCTTGTAATGAATATCATGGTGGTATGTGTGCGATCGTTCATATATGTGTGGTTTACACATGCTCGAAGGCAATATGTAAACGAAGCAGACAGGCGGTAAAGACAAAAGGATCGAAAAGATCGTTGTCTATGGAGTGCATCGCGTTTAAATAAATAGACGACGATACAGCGAAGAAATGTGGTAAAATAAAAGATGAGACGAGGGCATCATAAAAGTCTTAGATGAGTCATGCCCTTGTGTAAATATACGAATAGACATTGGGAAAGCTGCTAATGTGTTGGTGGACGAAACAAATCCCTTGCTTGCATTTGTATATGCAGGGAAATTCGTTTGTGGAAACGGGTTCTATATTTGCATTGAGTATGCTTTGAATTCAATGAAGGGGTTATGCGCGAAGTCGATGCTTGTTTGAAGATTCAAACAAAGAAGCAATTCTGGGTAAAGTGCTTGCATCTGTATCGATAGTTGCAAGGCATTGCAAGGCAGATTAGATGGTTATACAACGATGGTGTGTATATGCCACCTGTGTTAATGGAACATGGTATCTATGACGACGCAAGTGTCGAACGCTAGTGTGAAAATCTACACTAATTGGAAATTCGGTTTTTGGTCGCTTATGCAAAGACGCATTGATACATGTATGAATGCCATTCTAGAAAAAATTCTTTTTAGGAATTTTACGTAATGCTTGTATGCATTAATTGTCCTTGGAAAAGGAAATGCTGGATGGAGATTGCGGAAATGCTGGATGGAGATTGCGGCGCAAGTGTGAGAAATTGAAATTTGCTGGGGTTCTTGAAAAGGTAAAAAGAAATTCTTACAGGAAATTATATGCGAAGAGAATGCATGAAAAGGTAAGTTTTCTTTACCAGGGACATTTTAGGTTATACTTTAGATAATCCTAGATGCGTAAAGCATTTAATGTGCTAATGCGATTGCATTCGCGAAATTATGTGATTGGACGGAAGATATGGGGGTTTTTCAGGTAAGTGGGCCGTGGGGTTTGGCGGAACCGCCACAAACATACCGGACTGCGGCGGTAAATTATTTCAAAACATACAAATTTGAGACTATAGTCTCAGAAAGGTGCGATATTTTTAAATCACATGACCCAAAAAAATCATCTTGTTATTCTTATTTAGGAGGAGTGAATGTTTTTTTAAGTCCATGAACGCGATAGAAAATGATTGATTGCCCTTCAACTTAATTATTTTCATTATTTTAGCACAATGTTGTCCTTCAAATCTTGCTTGTTATTGTCGCCGATTGGTAACACAGTTACACACACAAAATGAAAAAAACAACCACAAAAAAATGTCATTAAGCTGATTCACCTAACGTGAACATCCATATACTGATTGGCCTTAATCAAAATACCAAATTATTTTACAAGAACTTGTGGAAAGGCATAGAACGTAAAATACAGGTAAATTATAAAAGCAGATACCACATCTAAGAAACACTATGATAGCATAAAAAGTAAGACAAATGCAACAGATTGTGGTGCTAATAATAATAATACCAATTCCATGGAAAAGCTACAATAAAATATACAAAATGTATTCGCTATCAATGTACGTGAATGTATATTGTGTAAATACGAGTTGCCAAGGGTCGTGTTATGCACATTTCAAGTAAACAATACCCAAACGCAGCCAATTAAGGATCGCAGTGAAAACATTAGTCTCATTTGTCTTCGGTTAACAATGAATGTACTGCAAAGCATGTAGTGCTCCACGAAGCTCTACTATTTTCCTCCTCCATATATTTGGCACCATCTTCCTATAACTCCATCCATATCCCCAATCCAACATTGAATCCAATGTTGAACAAATTAAATGTTGAAGAAATCAATTGCCGCATTAATTCAGTTCCCAGAAATCCTTAAAATTTAAACATCACAACGTACATTTTCAAATGCATTGTATGTTCAATTAGAGATTTCCAAAATCCCTAAATTAAATGTGCTGATCTGGTGCCCTATTTTCGAACAAATAATATTGAGAACCATAAAATACGCGTTTGCAATTTTATGATCCTCTAAGAATTTAAATGCACAAACTTGGTCCCACAAAATTGAATATCCATTTACAGCTTTCAAAATCAAATACAAATAAATTGCTCCATAAAAGGAACCACATGTTCATTCTATCGCGCATCTACATCTAGGATCATAAATGCACATCGGCAAGATCCTTTATCTATTGTCTCCTGCCGAAGTGCATTTATGAACTTTGTTCCTTTCTTTTACTTTTTGTGATCCCAATTCCAAATAATAAACAAAACAAATGAATGGCGGTCTATATTTGGTGTTGGGCGACTCTAGACTGAGACGAGCCGTGATGGGGTGCCGTGCACAGCACGACGTCTCGCGATATCGAGAGAATATTAAATTTTTGGTTTAATATTTCAAAAATGTTCAGTTGTGTAACTTACTTACTTGTTTATTCTTACAAAGTGAAAATATTAAATAAAAAAGAAAAAGGGAGAAAATCAAACGACCTTTTAATTTTAAAACTAAAGACGACAACGGTAGCCCACTCTTCGCGGAGAACTGAAAGCACGATGGTACAACAGGACCTTTACTACAAGCATACATCTGTATGTGTGCCCTGATAGAGCCATAAACAAAGGGTTACTAAAATCTGATAACGCATCCTTCAATCTGCACCATCAAAGAAGAACACGAGATTGAATCTGAATTTTGTCTTAGACGATCGTTTATTTTAAAATCGATCGTGCTTTAAAATCAAAATTCAAAGAGTCTTTTTTTAACAATTGTTGTTCTAAGTGTAATAATAAAGAACCGTTTTATAAACTTCTTCGTTGTCAGATAAAACTTATATACTATTTTGAAACCTGGGATTTTTACAAAAACTCACAACGCCTATGTGGAAGGCAGACACTCATGCCGATATGGTGGTGAAGGACGACCTTGAGTTGATGAGGGCACCGTGTTATAAAAAATTGATGAGGACCCATCGATGTCCACGAGAGCCATACAATCTCGTACAGGACAATCTCCACAGTTGGCGCTTGGAGAACCCTCACAAAATCAGAGGATATCGTTCATTCGGAATCTTGAATGGGAAAATGTTGGGCCCAATGGAGCAGCCTCCTATTTTAAACAATTTGCTAAAGTAAACATAGAGAAATATTTTTTTTTGTTCACAAACGTTTTAAATAAAATCAGTTCTTCAAGAATTTTTAGCAAACGAAAGTGTGACTATAGAAGTCATAACGTGGACAAGCCATCAAATTTTCTTCTGCAAGTTGTAGATATTCGAAAATTTGGAAAATAAATCCAAATAACTTGAAAACGGTGTGACTTTTTTTAAGGTTATTGTTTTTATAATAGTTCATGAGGTAAGGAATTAATCTCCACAAGCTGGCACACTGCTTACAGAAAACCTTGTATACAGATGAGTAAACAATTTACTAAAGGGGAAGCATACAAAAAGCCCTTTACATAAAGTTTACGTAAAATAAAATATTTAAAAAAAGATTAGCATATAACATAACATATAAATCAATAATAATATAAGGTGGAAAACGTTTGTATATATGTTGGGGAGTTAACGCTTAAACTACAAGTTTAATTATTAAAGGGTTATCAGAGAAGTGGCATCTTATTATAAATGTTTCGGTGATTTTGCGTGTTCTACCAGACAGCATTTCAACGTTAGCCTTACTACATAAATCGCAGGTGGGATGATGTTAGAAAAGCTTGAGCCTGTGTTTTAGGAGCTTGTGTTGCATTATTTGGAAGCCTTTACATGAGATTTAGCAGAAGCACCCAAATTTTGCACCCGTACAGAAAAATTGCTTGGAAGCTGACTTTACCTATGAGATCATTTTATTCAAATGAGACTTTATAATACTTTATAATGTAGCCTACATAAATTGGGTGGATAATTTTATGATCAAATTAATCAGAGGACATATATACACAAAGGCAATAAGCTCCTCCAATGACCTAATTTTCGGGACTTATTATCCAAATACTCTGTACTTTGAGAGCGTACGTCGCAACGGCTTCGATTCACCAGAGGCGTTCCTTGATTTAGACATGAATAGGCTTAGATAGGATGAATCCGGATTTCCGCTGATTTAATATATCAGTAGATTATCCGTAGACGGGCAATTGTGCTACAACAGGGAAGTCACGCGCACCGAAGCAGAGCTCTTGCGCTTCAGTAGGGCTATCTCCCACAGAGACCGGGACGATAATATTTAACAGCATCAACAGTTTTTTTTTTTTTTTTTTTTAGTTTTTAAACCACATTGATTTTCCTAATTCTTTTTACATGTATAATATTAGGGGTAAATATTAAACCCTTTTCTACAATCACAGTCCTTAAATTAACTTACTGGCTCTATGCGAGCTCTCTAAATTACACATTACAACTTGATTTTTTATATATGCCTTTCGGCGCACTTTTTTTTTTGTTTCTTATATATATATATATATATATATATAAATATATATATATATATATATATATATATATATATATATATATGTATGAAATAGGTCATATATTAGGTCATACATCTGTATGTATACATTATTATTACAATTTTTTTTTTTTTACAACAAACAAAAACTTCTAAACGAAACGAATAAAAAATAAAATAATAAATAAAAAATAAAATAGAATAGCTACAAAAAAGTAATGGGGAAAGGTGGACAGGGGGAGGGGCGACAAGTGGAAGGAGAGCGTTGCTCTTGAGAGGCATACTATATCTGAGGAAGTGAAGTCCTCTCCTCGTTGAGAAGCCACCACCATTTGGGAGATGTTCGATCTGTGGCTGGTTTATCTCTTTCACTGATCGCCGTGCTAAAACGCATGCGGTCTGGGGCATTGGAGATATCACTATCATGGAGAATTCGTTTGTCCCTGGCACCACGGAAAGCGTGGTAAATAATCGGGACTCAATGCACGTCTTGGATAAGGCCTTTTTGATCCAAGAAAGGGAACGCTTCTGGGGGAATAAACCCATTCTGGAGGGTATTCTTCAGATACATATCGTCGGGATGGAATGCTCCCGAGATAAGATTATTGTCACTGCACATTGCCCACGAATAATTTTAATTATGAAATTTTCTATCCTATTTAACCCTGATTTGTTATACGAGGGTTGCCTTTTATATTTCGGGATTAGAGAACAAAAACAAATATTGATCATCGAAAATCACATTATTGTTTTTCAAAATATTCCCCATGAAGATCTATACACTTTTGCATGCGTTTGAACCAATTGTCGAAGCACTTTTGCCACTCTGAATGTGGTATCTCCAACACATGCATTCTGAATGCAGCAACCGCTTCTTCAGGTGTCGAAAAACGTCGACCTCTCAGTTTGTTTTTTACGTACGGGAATAAAAAGAAGTCATTCGGTGCCAAGTCAGGACTATACGGCGGATGACCCATCAAATCGATGTTTTGGGTGCTCAAAAATGCAGTTGTCGCAGCCGATGTGTGAGAGCTCGCATTGTCGTGGCGAAGAGTGATCCGTCTTCGGCGGTTGGTTTTCCTGATTTCTTGGAAGACAACTGGCAAACAAATGGTTGTGTGCCACTCAGAATTGACTGGTCTGCGTTGTTCTAGTGGTACGGTTGCGACATGTCCAGTTTTTCCGAAAAAACAGGCGACCATTTGCTTGGAAGTGCTTCGTGCGCGAACAACTTTTGTTGGATTTGGCTCATCTTGATACACCCAGACAGTCGACTGCTGTTTACTTTCGGGCTCATACGCGTAAATCCACGATTCATCACCTGACACGATGTCATAGACGTGTTTCGAAGCACCGCGACCGTATTTTTTGAGCATTTCTTTCGACCAATTGACACGAGCCTTTTTTTGGGCGATTGACAAATTGTGTGGTATCCAACGCGAACAAATTTTTTGACAATCAAATGTTTATGCAATATTGAATGTATGCTGGTCCCACTAACGCCTAAGGTTGTCTCAATCTCACGATACGTCACATGACGATCTTCCAATATCAGTTCGCGCACAGCATCAATGGTTTTCGGAACAACAATTGATTTTGGACGACCGTCACAAAATTCATCTTGGAGTGAACTACGACCACGATTGAATTCACCATACCATCGATAAACACTGGTCCTTGATGGAGCTTCATCGCCAAAAATTGAATTAAGTTCATCCATGCACTGTTGCTGAGTTAATCCACGCCGAAAGTTGTAAAAAATAATCGCACGAAAATGTTGACGATTTAATTCCATTTTTGGGTCGAGGTGAATCTTTTAAGTTACTGTAAACAACACAAATAGCGCTCGTATGTCAAAACATTCTGAGTGCGTATAACCTCAAAAATGTCCAAGTTTACGACAGAGCTGTCAATTGCCGGATTGCAATACTAGGGTTGCCAAATCCCGAAACATAAGAGGCAACCCTCGTACAGGATTTTGTTGGCATAGCATTTTTTGTATTGCGTCTCTAGGGTTCTATAAAGTCCGAGGCAGGAACGCAAACACTGCCGTTCGAACACACGAAGCTTCTCCATATAAAGTGGAGATATATTATAGTATGGAACTGGTCGGATGAATGCCGAGTACGAAATTTTGAAATTTTGAGTCTGGGGTCAAAAAGACTACTCCGGAATAGACTTCTTGTCATAGAATATGCGCTTTTACCTGTGGAGAGGGACCCTGCTACGTGCTTGTCAAAATATAAATACTGGTCTAGCCAGATACCAAGGTATCTAACTACAGTTTTCACTTGCAGTGGAAGGTTATTGTTACCTACAATAGAAAAGTGTTTCCAGTTGTATTTTGTATCCCTCGAGGCCCTGGATAGGGGCGTTCTGAAAAGGATAGTCTCGGTCTTCTGGAAATTAATCTTTAATTTCCAGTCGTCGCAAAATAGTTTTATTTTGTTGAAGTCATCTTGGAGGTGCCTATTGATGACGTCTATTTTTCCTCCTGTTCTGTACACCACTATGTCATCGGCGTACGCAATGGCGTTTTCGAGAGATCTCACTAGATCACTAGTGTAAATATTGAATAGAATGGGAGAATTCACAGCTCCGTGCTGTACTCGTAAGCCATTTTTAATTTGGAAGGTCTTGTTGGAGAGTATGTCCCCGCATTTCACCACAAAATGTTTGTCCATTATCATATAATAAATGATGTATAACAGATATTGCGGCATACCCAGGTTTGTTAACTTATAGACAAGTCCTTCTAACCATACGGTGTCGAAAACCTTTTTAAATTCAACCAAGCAGGCGCCTGTACATTGTCGCTTTGCCTTGTTCCACTGTATATCGGGAACAAGTTTCGTCGCTGCATGAACTGTATCATGTCGCGCTCGAAAGCCAAACTGGTTGTTGGGGATGATATCGTTTTCATCACACCAACCTATCAGTGCTTTGTTTATAATTTTTTCGAATACCTTGCTGATGTTGGGAAGCGGCTGATCGAGCGCAGATTAGCTGGATTGCTCTTCTCCTTAGCCTTTTTGGGGATAGGGTGGACTACTGCAGTCTTCCAATGGTTTGGATAGTGTGCATTGTTTAGAGCGTTGTTAAACAAAGTAGTGTATATGTTCACTGCTTCGCAAGGCAAATGCCTTAGAACCACATTTGGAATGCTATCTATTCCAGATGATTTCTTATTTTTTATTGAGCTAAGTATGTTTCTAAGTTCATCCTTGCGCACAAACATATTTGTATTTTCATTTCTGACGGGAGAATCCGCCCTATTATTTTCGCCGAATGTGATGAAACTATGGTTTTCGGATCGCCAGTTGTGAAGTTGATTGCGCAGCGAGCAATGTCTTTGACGGGCATTGCTTTCAATTTCAGTGTTAGCATGAACTGATTCGTTAACTGTGTGCACTGCTTCGAAACAGGCTCCAATTGAATTCGCTTTCTTTTGCGGATCTTCGACTACTATTACTTCATCATTGGAGTTGATGTGCTCTAAGGTGAGTCTTGCGTTCAGCATTATCTGACAATTCTCGGCAGTCCGGAATTCGGAGAAAGGGATTGTCATTGTGATCTTTTCTTGGACATATTTTCTTGATTTGTGAAAACATGTTCGGTCCGTTTGCTTGAACAGCTCGAATTCTGTTGCTCCACTGCTCATTTATTACTGCTCGGTAATTATCCCGGATCAGTTTTTGAAGATTTTTAATCAAGGACTTGATTGTTTTGATTTCATTGCTATTTGGGTCACTGAACTGCCTATAGCACAATTTCAGCTTTTAAAGCAGGGCACTCTTTTGCCTATAGAAAGCATCGATAGTTGCATTTCTGTATCGGCGGGTATAACCATACATATGACCTACTTCGGGGATGGAACCATTCATTGTGTCAGTAACAATATCGTTCACAGTTAGGAGGTAATGATCGATTTCATCATTACCATGGTTTCTAGTAGTCGGTGGGTCTATGCCAATGTTGCGTATTTCTCTTTTTACTATGCGATCGAAACGCGACCAATGTGCTTTTCGGAAATCGAAAGAGTGTATCTGGTCGTACTGATCAAGTAGATAGTGCTCGTTTGGCACGTGTATGACGGCTCCAAATCCGTAATGGTTGCTATCGTGCTCAGTTGTGCGAAGACAATTTCGAGTAGTTACCTCGATATCTGGTAACGGAATTCGATCATCTGTCATAAGTAAATCCAAATTGGCAGAATACAAAGGGTACGGGTACTCTGTCTTCTTTCCACGACAAACAATTTCTGAATCCCGATGTTTTTAAAGCCGTTAAACAGATCTATGAAGAGCATTCTAATGATGATATGGTGACTCGTTGTTTGGGGACCTTCACTCAAAACCGAAAAATTACATGTGCAACTTAAATGCGTTTTTCTCGAAACCACTTTTTCGAATTGGCCTTGGAAATCGCTTCAACATTTTTTTCCGATTGACTTCTACGTTTTAAGAGCATCTTTCTTATACAATTTCGCAGAGAAATACAGACGGAATTTTCGATTAATTAATAACTTTTTGTTTTATGGGCGCTTTAATACGAAATGTCTCATCGAAAATTCGACCTTTAACTTCATATGTCCGCCAATTTTTCGAAAATTAATATTTTTAAAAATCCGTACGTGTTTCTCTAGATAATCTCATACTGACTAACGAAATAATGTTTTTTGTTCCAGATTAAAGATCGTGGACGCTAGCTGTAAGGCCGCGGAGCGCCTTATCAAAAAGATGGCTATAGATAGTGTACGTTGGGAGAAAATGTATATATAATCACTTTTTTAAATAAATTATTTTTTTAAACACAAAATAATGATGAATATACTCATTGTTTTGTGCCTTATACAGTGGCAATACCTCTTAAGGTAACAGTTGCACATCAATAAAGTGTACTTTCGAATACTAATCGATTTCGGCAACGCGGCAGTGGTTTGCTATGTTGAGGCTTTGATTCTATCTTTTAGTGATTTTAACCGTCATAGCGTCAGTTCGAATCTCTTCGCCTTCACTATCGTCCCGAAATATTTTTCTCAGCGATTCGAAAATTCTTTCTTCTTCAGTAATGGAAAATGTTAAAATTACCCAGAGAGTGAAATCGGGTTTTCAATACTAGAATTCGGAATTCACATAGGAAACCATAAATAGCGTCAGCACATTACTTCAATTGTTACGAGGCGAGTATTTATAAACACGGGTAATTAATTATGGATGCTTTCCGAGAGGGACTTTTAATCCTAGATTATACTTTTATGATTAGACACCTGGCATCGGTCGAATTTTATATTCATTTTGCAGCTGATATACTTACAAACAAATGAAAACTTGGTTGTGGTGATTGATGTAAAATTGGGCAGCAGGTGTGAGTTCACCTTAAGAGATACCGCGTACAATGGTAACTAGGCCAAGGAGGTAAACGTTTAAGGGTGGACATTTTAGCTACGACTACAACAAACACAAAACAGTCAAATATTAAATGAAATTATTTCAGATTTGTTGAAAATGATATACTGAGTGTTGAAATAAAAACAATGAGTCGATGAAATTTAAATACGAAAAAAGAAGTATTGAAAAGTGAAATAAGGGTTCGCAATTGGAATTTTATAATCGTCATAGTTGGTGCGCAGAGGCGGTTGTCGTCGAACCTTGAAGGAAATAACAATAGAATAAAAAAACAAAACAAACAAAAAAAATACAACCGAAATCTACAAGACAGATAAATATATATATATATATATATATATATATATATATATATATATATATATATATATATATATATCGTGGTGCACGTATGGGAGCAAGAGGAGATGCCGGAAGATTGGCGTCGTGGTATAATTTGCCCCATACATAAGAAAGGAGATATCACAGTGTGCAGAAACTATAGGGGTATAACATTGCTGAGTACCGCCTATAAGATACTCTCGACTATCCTATAAGACCGGATATCCCCATACGCTAAAGCCATCATTGGTCAATATCAGTGTGGCTTCATCCCAGGCAAATCAGCAATTGATCAGATATTCACCCTTAGGCAGGCGATGGAAAAATATCTGGAATTTAAGATTCCACTATATCATCTGTTTATAGACTTCAAGGCCGCCTACGACATCATAGCCAGGGTAGAACTATATAATGCCATGAGAGAATTCGGCATTCCAAATAAATTGATACGACTTTGTAGGTTGACCATGGCCAACGTAACTAGTCAAGTAAAAGTAGCGGGATTGCTGTCCAAACCAATAAACATCTATAATGGACTCCGACAAGGGGACGGTCTGGCCTGCCTCCTCTTCAACCTGGCGTTGGAGAAAGCAATCCGTGACTCTGGCGTTACAACAAGAGGGACTTTTGTCACCAAGTCCAGCCAGATACTTGCCTACGCAGATGACATCGACATCATCGGTAGAACCGAATCGGCGGTACAGGAATCCTTCACCCAGATCGAGCAGGCGGCACAAAAACTGGGAGTGTACATTAATGAGGGTAAAACCAAGTACATGGTGGCAACTTCTGCGAAGAGAAGACCTAACGTTAGTCAAACTATCAGGGTAGTGGAGCACGAATTTGAAGTAGTGCAATCCTTTAACTACCTTGGGTCAATAGTATCAGCCGATAACAGTATGGAAGAAGAAATACGCGAACGGCTGATTAAATCCCACAAAGCCTACTATGGTCTATCAAGGCTCTTTAAATCCCGAAATTTATCCAGAACATCCAAGCTACTACTGTACAAGACCATGGTCTTACCAGTACTCATGTATGGATCCGAGCCCTGGGTGCTTAATAAAAGGCACTCTGAACTCTTGGCCGCGTTCGAGAGAAAGGTCTTAAGGAGAATTGTTGGCCCCGTATGTAAGGGAGGACGATTCCGGAGACGCTACAACCATGAGTTGTACGCAATCTACCTTGAAGCTCATATTGTAAGAAAAATCAAGCTCGGTAGACTCCGGTGGGCGGGACACCTAGCTCTAATGAGCGAAGAGGAACCTGGATGACATCGAATCAAAATCGGGACCGGTGGAGAGATTTGTTAAATAAGGCCAAGACCGGATCCCGGTTGTAGTGCCGATGATGATGATGATATATGTATATATATATATATATATATATATATATATATATATATATGTATATATATATATATATATATATATTGTTGATGATAACTCTTAGTAGTACGTGTGTAAACCGATAAAACTCTGTCGTAGGAGACAGAACCACAAGAGAGGCAAAACTGTAGTTGAGAGTAGCTTTATTAATTGATTATATTGTTGATTGGCCGAGAACCTGCGCAACTGGTATACATGCGAATGTACTAGATTTCTCCAGTACATTTTAGCACATTTAATTGCCAATCCCCAACATTCCGCCCGCCTTCGCCAGTCATTGGCGAATCATTTTGTTCCAGGGACGGTGGCTAGGCGCCGGGAGTGTGCGGTCTGCTCTTGGCGGTTGGTCTTGGTCGGCTGTCCACTTTCACGTGGATGATCGGTTGAGAGGGGGCCGCCCGCCCTGAGGAGCGCTGGGGGCTTGAGGGTCTGGGATGGCCCGTATGGTCGATGGCGACAGGAGCCCCTTTCCCATCGCTGATGTCCGTTGCCTTTTGTGGTCGCGGGACCGGCCAGTTGATCTGGGTTAGAGTTGTAAGGTCACAACCCACGATCAATGACCACGTGATAACTGGTGATGGGTCTCGCTATGTCGAGACCGGTGGCGGTGCCATGTACTGCGCACGTCGGCGCCCGTCTGGAGTAAGTGGCCGGCGGGATGCCGCCGTTGGGGGTGTGTGCTGTAGCGTGGAGTCGGGTGCGGTGTCTACCCTGGCACTGTCCGCCTGTCCTGGCGGAATGGCAGTCACGGGTCAAGTGCCTCCCGGGGTCGTCGCAATGCAGCCTCTGTGGATGCACAGAGAGGCGTGCTTTCTTGCTGGAGTTCGAGAGACCGCTGGTTGCCGTGGAGCGTCGCCCGCCAAGCGGGGCATTGCGCGCTCCTGGTCCTGTTGTGGTGGCTTGGGTAGCCTGGGTCGTTTTGGACCTGGGCAGGAGCTTGACCACGTGGTGTCCTGGGTGTGGTGGGATGCCTTGAAGTGTTCGAGTGGGTAAGCTCCTGGTTCCTCGATTGCCTCTTGCCCCCGCAATGGTTCAGCGGGCGGGGGGTATGTCTTGTAGCTGGGTCGCGCAAGTGATCAGTGGCTGGTAGTTGCATGGGCTTCGTAGGTGGCCCCTGGGGCCACCGCCGGCGCGACCTCCTTTTGGTCTTCTGATGGGAGCTGCGATAATCAGTCGTAGGGTCGGGCAGTTCCTCTGGGTCGGAGTTGTAAATTCGCAACCCACGAGGAATGGCCATATGATGGCTGGTGACACGCCTTGTCACCTTTAGGCTTGATGATATGGTGGGTGCTGCGCCTGTTAGCACCCATCCCAGTTCAGTGGCCTGCGCGACGAGGCCGGAAAGTTGGTCCTTCCTGAGACCTTCGACGATGATGTTGGGGTATATGTCTGCCCCAAGGATGATGTCCACCTTCTCGGCGGAGGCGATGTTCGGATCTGCAAGTTCCAGATCCGCCACGAACGAGAGATCCCTTGTCGTTGATCGTGGTGGTGGTGTATACACTGAGAGCCCTGACAGGATGAAGGGCCTTAGTGTCCATTGGGTCGAGCCGTGGAGGCGAGGAGTGATGCTGATGGCGGCCTGAGTCCTGGTGGCAAGGCCACGAGTGCCCCCAACACCGCAGGTTGGGACGGGTGATGCTTGGCGTCGGAGGTGCAACCTTCGGGCGAGTGATGTTGAAATGAAGGTGCCACTGGAGCAGGGGTCCAGCAGAGCACGGACTTCAATCCTCTGTTCGGTCTCCGACGACACGATGACTCTGGCTGTTGGCAGCAACGCGGAATGCTGTGAAGGGGTGCTGATTGTATGTGCGCAGACCCCTTCCTGCCGCTCGATCCGGGGGGCGGATCCTTTGGCTCGTTGCGGCGGTGATGTTGTCCCGTCGATGGCGGTAGACCGGACATGCAGCAGGGTGTGATGTCTACGCTGGCATCGACGGCACGTCTTGCTGGAGTGGCAGTCGCGCAGGCGGTGGCGACCCAAGCAGTTGGTGCACAGGTTTCTTTTGTGTGCGAAGGACTTCCGACGGCCGGGTGTGAATGATCGGAAGCCCTCGCAAACGTAGATCGTGTGTGCGGCCCTGCAGAATGTGCAAGGGCCCTGTTGCCTTACGGGTGCCGGCGGTGTTTCGTGCATCGGGACACGGGGCTAGCTAGTCATCGGGCCAGCTACTGTTGCTGGAACAGTCGAAGGCGGTTTTGTGGGATGCATTGGCGTTGGTTCTGCCACGGATCCTAAGTGCGCCGTGCCCACTGCTTTATCTGGGTGCGGTGCGAAATGAACCAGCTCCTCTGGGTTGGAGTTGTAAGTTCGCAACCCACGAGGAACGGCCATGTCATCTGGTGCCCCACAACGCGTGCGCGGCATCGTCTTCTGTGGGGGCTTCGGCTGGTCGACCATTGGGACCTTGGGTAGGTTGGGCTTTGGGCAGACGGCACTTTGGTCGGCGGCCTGCTGACTCACTGTTCTGGGGTGCGGTTCCTTTTCCGCTGGCTTAATGTTGACCGTTGGCAGCTGCACTGGGGGCAGCTCGCTAGGGTGGAGGCGATGGGTGCTGTTGACCATGGTTGGGGAGGCTGAATCGAGAGCGTGCTGGGCCTCGAGGAGCTTCGTCTGTCCCTAGAGGTATATTTCTTCGCTCTCGCCGATGAAGTCCTCCGCGAAGTACTGAAGCTGTTGGTACTCAGGGGGCGCCATGTAAATGACTTGGTTATGCCGCCTGCGGATGGCTTCCCATTCGATGTGGAGGTCTCGTTTTGTGGTTTCGATTGCTTTCGGACTTGGTTGTCCCTTGTCTTGCAGGTTGAGGAAGGTGCCAGAGATGCGACCCTGTGCCGCGAACTGAGCGGCGATGAGTTCTTCAAACGGCATTTGCTCATCGATAGGTTGGTTCGCGGCAACAGAGGTTTCCGATGATTTTTTATCTCTTCCGACCGAGGAAAGTTGTCGGTCGAGATCCTTTGGGTTCCGCCGACCGAGGAATGTCGCCGGGGAACCGTTGTCATCGTTGTCGCCGTCGCCGCCGTCACCACTGTCGTCACCACTGTCGTCACCATTGTCGTCACGGTTACGCATAGTGTCAAACAGCGTATGATCCCTTCCAAGCAAGGAATGTCGTCGGTCGAGATCTTTGGTGCTCCGTCGACCGAGGAATGTCGTCGGGGAACCGTTGTGTTGATTCGTTGATGTCTTTGCCAGCATTCGCTTCTGCACTGGGCGCATCTTCGGTAGATCGGTTACTCCCTTTCCTATAGAGTGATCGGGTCGGCGATTTGTCCTTTCGGCTGGTTGTAGCGGTGCGGTATCCTCTTGGTGGTGTGTAGTCAGACGTTCTGCTTCTGAACCTGGAGCAACTCCACTAACGTTGCTTTCACCCTTGGCAACTACAGTCTTCAGTTCTTCAATTTCCAATCCATCAGATCTTTGTCCAGTTGCTGCCGACTCCTTCGCCTGTTTCATTTCCTTACTGTCGAGAAGACATGAAGTTGAGTCGTTAGCTTGTACAATGAGATCACATGCAATCCCCTCTAACACGATCGGAGTAATTTCGGCACTGTTAAGCAACTCATCGGACGGGTTGTCTACCAAAGCTTCTTTGTCATTATTATCATTAAACCCAGCAACCACTGCACCCGGTCTCTCTCGGCTGTCGTCTACTACATCGGAAAATTCAAATTTGTCTTTTGCCTTTTGGCATTCGTCGGAATCAAATATTAAATTTAAACCTAACTCATGGATAGCACTGGCGTTTAAGCGTCGTTTTATTTGACTTACTTGGCTTGTGGGACTGGAACACTTCGCTGAGAAGGCAACTGCAATATTCTTGGAACTCTTCTTGACCATAGCTGCATCGACTGTTCCCTTTTTCAATGTTAATAAACCGGGTTCGTCGGTACCGTCAACCGGTTCTAATGTGTTGTTTAGATCAATGTTGATGCCCTCATTAAGAACGGATGTTTCACAGTCGGTGTCCCTAGTAATTTCAGTCGTCCTTGATTTGTGTCGAGGTGACTGGCAGTTGTCAATGTGCCGCGAACTGGGCGGCGATGATGAAAATCCAATTAGGCACTGGATCCGCTTCGAAGGACCAAAAGATGTTGATGATAACTCTAAGTAGTACGTGTGTAAACCGATAAAACTCTGTCGTAGGAGACAGAACCACAAGAAAGGCAAAACTATAGTTGAGAGTAGCTTTATTAATTGATTATATTGTTGATTGGCCGAGAACCGATGGTGTTCATTCGATGAAGGTTGATTGCAGACTGACTGATTGTCATAACTGCCAATTCAAAAAGCGACGCTATGACATCATCGTGATGACAATCGGCCAGTTGGTGCCAGCTGCTGCGCAACCGGTATACATGCGAATGTACTAGATTTCTCCAGTACATTTCAGCACATTTAATTGCCAATCCGCAACAATATATATTTATTTTATTTATTTATTATTTATTCTGTTAATTATTGCAATGTAATCATCAATAGAAAATAATTTAGTTTTCTTCAATTTCATTAACCCATTGATATACAAATGAAAGGGGGGGGGGGGGGGGGGGGGGGTGCGAAGATACAGGGCAAAGTTACTGATTACTTTCCACCCGGCGAAGGCCAGGACGATCCTTGTCCCTGTTCAATCCAAGTTGACATGCAGTCTCCACGTGACACCCCTGGATAGCTGCTTTGCCACCCGCCAAGTGCTGAACCAATGCATGCAGCGACATCCTGAGAAAGGTTGGCCCAGGGCTAATAACCAGGCCCTTAAAAATGAATTATTATGGCAAATTTAATAAGCCTCGGATATGGACCGGATACACGATGACGACCACGGAAACAAAAACGGCTAAACGATTTGAGAGTTTTCTCATAGAACGTCCGCTCACTATACAGAGCTCGAGCTGCACAGCAGCCAGCCGATGCCCTGTCCAAATATGAGGCTGACATAACAGCTTTACAATTATATATGGACGGGGAATTGTGTTATTCAAAGAAACGCGTATGACATTTATTACAGCTGTCACGCAAAACACCATGTGCTCGGGGTAGGCTTTCTAGTCAGCCAAAAACTGAAGCATGCCATCATCGGCTTTAATTCAATAAACAAAAGGGTGTGCACTCTTCGCGTGTGAGGCAAGTTTAAGAACATACGCCTCATAAACATTCACGGACCTACAGAGGAGTCCCCTGACGACGAAAAAGAAGAATACTACGAGAACGTAGAACGGGCCCTCAATGTCTGCCCAAGATACCATGTGAAAATCGTACTTGGTGATTTGAATGCAAAAATTGGTCGGGAGCCGGTTTTCAGGCACTACACAGGTTCCCATACTTTGCATGAGAAAACCAATGACAATGGACTACGAGTCATCGAACTGGCAGCATGGAAATACTTGGTCGTTGCAAGTACCAGGTTTCGGCGTAAAGATATTCACAAAGCCACCTGGGTACCACCTGATGGAGCCACTCGCAACCAAATTGACCACGTGTTGATAGATCGCCGCGTCCTCGAGCCTGATGACGGTACGAACGTACCGAGATGCCAACGTCGGCTCGGATCACTATTTTGTTGGTACAGTTTTCCGAGCGCGGATTGCCTTACGAAGACGTGTTGCATCCGCGGATCAGATTCGAATCAACGCGGCTGCCTTACGCATTGAGAACGACAGCAACACCTTTGGTCATGCGTTAAAAGTCGTCCTCGAAGAGGTCGATGGAGGGAGAGTAAGTGGTGGGGCCAGAATGCCGGGCGTAGAAGAGAAATGGACACGCCTTAAGAATACTGTCATTAGTACTGCCAACTCCATCTTAGGCAGTAGTCGCAGAGATCGGAGTGACTGGTTTGATGATGCAAACTAACGACTGAACTTAAGAATGCTGCATACAAGGTAATGCTGCAGTCTCATAGGACGTGGGTACGCGAGGAGGAATACAAAGAGCTTAGAAGGTCTGAAAAAAGACTCTACAGACAAAAGAAAAGTGCCTGGGAAAAAACTCTAGTCTAAGAAAAAGAGAAAAGTAGAGAGTGGGGTCCGCATCAGGCGTGGAAGTTCTACCAAATAATCCGCCGTATGACGCGGTAAACACCACGCTGCACTTACTCCAAGGATAAAGAGGGTAATCTGATCACCGACCCTGAAGGCATTCTGGAGCGATTGGAAGAGCACATCAGTGAATTAGTAAATGGTCTGCTCGCAGAAGAATTGGAGACTCCACCAGTGCAAAATCAGGACCAAATGCTGCCGCCACCAAGCATTGGGGAAACATTAAAAGCCATTAGACAGCTCAAATCAAATAAAGCCCCTGGAGCTGATGGCATATCAGCTGAGCTGATCAAACAAGGAGGGACAGCGTTACATTACGCAATTCATGAGATCGTGGTGCACGTATGGGAGCAAGAGGAGATGCCGGAAGATTGGCGTCGTGGTATAATTTGACCCCTACATAAGAAGGGAGATATCACACTGTGCCCTAACTATAGGGGTATAACATTGCTGAGTACCGCCTATAAGATACTCTCCTCTATCCTACACAATCGGATAGCCCCATACGCTAAAGCCATCATTGGTCAATATCAATGTGGCCTCATCCCAGGCAAATCAGCAATTGATCATATATTCACCCTTAGACAGGCGATGGATAAAATGTCTGGAATTTAAAATTCCATGATGTTATCTATTTGTAGCCTTTAAGGCCGCCTACGACAGCGTAGCCAGGGTAGAACTATATAATGCCATGAGAGAGTTCGGTATTCCAAACAAATTGATGTGACTTTGTAGGTTTACCATGACCAACGTAACTAGTCAAGTAACAAAAAAATAGATTGCTGTACAAACCAATAAACATCTTTAATGCACTCCGACAAGGGGACGGTCTGGCCTGCCTCCTCTTCAACCTGGCGTTGGAGAAAGCAATCCGCGACTCTGGCGTTACAACAAGAGGGACTATTGTCACCAAGTCCAGTCAGATACTTGCCCATGCAGGTGACATCGACATAATCGGTAGTGTTGCATAATAAACCCCACAGCTAAACTCTAAAGGTATGGTATTAAAATTGAAATTACTCGTACAAGTATAAGCATTAACATTCCATTGTGAACTTGCACTTACTGTTAGCAATGACACGCACCTGCACCTTCTACTAGCGAAGAAGGTTCGAAAGTTATCGACAAACGGGGAATGGAGAGAGAGAGTGAACCTAAGTGAGGAGTATGAATTCAGATCGTCTCAAAGGAGGAGGTACTTTTTGGTTAGTTGAATTGCACGAAGCGAATTATTTATTTTGTTAAATTCCTTTTATATTGTTTTCGCGTCTTGTTCTGAAAAAAGTGTTAAGTGCCATTTTAAATTTAACGTTAAATTAAATGTTGCAAATAAGTAGTTCTGGAAGTGAATAAATAAATATGTTTGAATCAAACACGTTAATGGAAAGAAGATGCACCTACATTTCCAAGATACAACAACTTGCCCCATAAACAATACAGCAACTTATGACAACTGGCATAACTCCATAACAACTGGATCTGCGAAATTATAACAATAATCCAAATAAAAAAGAGTGAGGCAAGTCACTCGACAATATAATAACTGGCGACCTCCCCCAAACTATAACAACTGGCATTTCCTCATATATCAACTACCCGTAACACTAAGGGGCATTTCTTAATATATCAACTGGCTCTGTGAACTTATGACACTTGGCATTTTTCATATATCAACATTTATAATATGACTATGGGCCTTTCATTTATAATATGGCAGTAGAACCGAATCGGCTGTACAGGAATCTGTGGTAGTGTTTAACTGAAGGGTGTCCGCGTATGACACTGAATTGGCTAAACACCCCGACGTTGTTCCGACGTAATTGTTTTATTAGAACTGCTTACCACAAAACACGAAGATCAAACACCGTGCAAACGTATACGGAAACTCGCGTATTGTTCATTAATGAGATGCACAATCACCAACTCCCGTGAAGTGAAACGTTGAACTGTTTTCAGGTTATACCTTATTGTTTAATTGTACGCTGTGTCGCTTCATTTAACTATTCTAATCCTCTTAATCAACAGATATATCACACTGTAACTGGACACTATGCCATGTGGCTTTGGTATTAATTAGTTTTATATTGATGAGGCCAAAATACGTTAGGGTGACAAGTATAAGTTGAATGAATAGTAATTTAAAAGGGTTAGGCAATCTTGTTATACAACTTGGTAGCGACGACTTTCTTTCTACTCACTGATCGCGCAAAACTTTCATTCGTCAACATACGAATGAACTGGTCACGAATTGCCTCAAAAGGGGAGGAGCCACACGATCAACTCGAGGCAGTCAATCGTGGTTGGGTTAGCTAACATGGGGTGGATTTCCCATGTATGTGTATCTGCTAAACAAGACCAGCAACGGACGAACATAGATGGATGCGGGCGTTGTTATTGCATCCCATCGTAATGATCATTAGCCGAAGGAAATGGTCTCTGCGATCTAATGTCAACAGAAACGCTATTTCCCATGATCGAACGACGGGGATGCGGGTCGTTTGAGTTCGCCGGCATTGGATGGTTCGCCATCTGTGTACACAATTGCTTTGTGTAATGCTTGCCGGCGGCGGCCCCTTCTGGTGTGAAAACGCATCGAAGATTCGTTAGCACATAGGAGAAACCATAAATCAACGTTTAGTTGATTGGCATGCTGTCTCCTAGGTCCGCGGACGGTTGGCGAAAGATAACAGAAACTCTCGCTGAATACAAACAATCCCAATAGGCATGGATGCTCGTTGGATTCTGTAAACGAACACAAGATACAACCGTTGTCGGTTGTTTAAAATAACACACAACGGCCAGATACAATCAAATGCATGTAGTTTTAGGGTAATTAGTCCCGTTTGGGTGCCATCAGGCAAGAGCATCCGGTTAGTTGTCTACATTAAGTAAACGAAAACGGCTTCGCTAGCCATTGTGTAAATCGTGACTATTCCTTGGGTAAATAAATATTGATGGTCATGACCGATGCTGGTGATCGTTCCAAGAAACGCCAACAGATCACAGAACCAGTCATGCTGATAACCCAATAATATGCGCGCCTGCAAGGCCAATGATAATTTGAACCTTTACTCCTTGGAAAGGATAGATCAAAGATCATACCGATGAAAATCGATTGATGCTGGGTCGATGTCATGGCAAGCTGATAATCTTGCCATGAATTATGCTTTCAGGAATGACCGTGGTGAAGAGGGCTTGGAACAGCCCAAAAAAAAGATAAGCTGCCTAAGATGTATTTATGTCGGTTATCCGTAGGGATAACCGAATTGATTCCAGCTAATTGGGTGGTGGTTAATGCCCTAGCAAGATTGTACAATCTTGCCGAAATTTCAACTTTAAGGTAAGTTGTATTGGTGGTAATGGTGGGGATCGAGCGATGCGTGGCTCTTCGGGCCCTGAAAAGCCCCACAAATCCTTCACCCAGATCGAGCAGGCGGCACAAAATCTGGGACTGCAAATTTATGAGGGAAAACCTAAGTACATGGTGGCAACTTCTGAGCAGAGAAGACCTACCGTTGGTCAAACTATCAGGGTAGTGGAGCTCGAGTTTGCAGTAATGCAATCCTTTAACTACCTTCGGTCAATAGTATCAGCCGATAACAATATGGAAGAAGAAATACGCGAACGGCTGATCAAATCAAACAAAGCCTACTATGGTCTATCAAGGCCCTTTAAATCCCGAAATCCATCCAGAACATCCAAGCTACTACTGTACAAGACCATGGCCTTACCAGTACTCATGTATGGATCCGAGACCTGGGTGCTCAATAAAAGGCACTCTGAATTCTTAGCCACATTCGAGAGGAAGGTCTTAAGGAGAATTGTTCGCCCCGTATCTGAGAGAGGACGATTCAGGAGACGCTACAACCATGAGTTATACGCAATCTACGTTGAAGCTAACGCTGTAAGAAAAATCAAGCTCGGTAGACTCCGGTAGGCGGGACACCTAGCTCGAATGAGCGAAGAGGATCCTGTCCGGAAAGATCTTTGTGGCAGGATGTATGGAAGGAGACAGCGCGGCAGACCTTGTCTGCGATGGAGGGATGGCGTATACCAGGACGCCCAACGCCTGGGAGTGCCAAACTGGATGACGTCGGCTCGTAATCCGGACCGGTGGAGAGATTTGTTAAATAAGGCCCAGACCGGATCCCGGTTGTAGTGCCGATGATGATGATGATACAAATGAAACGGAATTTGATGCGTCCGTAAAATACAATTTAATCTGGATCAACCGCACAGATATATAAACTTAGAAACATAATTTAATTTGGTAGGGTGTAAAATATTTAATTAGGTTGATATGTAAGGTTAATTTATTGTCAACATTTTTGGTATATTCTGCCGATGTTTTACAGCATTTGTAAATAAATACGTTCCAACAGCATTTGTATGATTCTCGGTTAAAAAATTAGCCGAATACAGCTTTCACCGTCTGGGAGATATCAAAGTCTGCAATCGTACATGAAATGGATACCATCTCACAAACGTCGTCGTATGTCAAAGGATTAATAGTTCTACCCTCAGTCACCCGCGAACTCTCTTACAGAGAACACCATTTTTTAACAGTACGATAGTTAAAAAAGTGAAGTGAATTGTCCTAGAGTAAATGTATTTAAAAATCGTAAATTCCCTTGAACTCACAAACAAAACACAACAAGGGTACACCAGGTAAGAAACAAAAAAAAAAAAAACATGGCCCTAGGGCCAAGCCATCATTCCGGCAATAGGTTCGTAGAACTGGGAGAATGCTCACTCTCAGGCTCTACAGCCAACGTGCCAACAAAAAAGAAAAGACAATCCCACAGCCCATTGTCTTTCAATTTCCCTGCTCTCCCGAACAAAACTGCAATAAAAAACCCACGGTTCGTTCAAATCTACCCAACCGAAGCATCAATGCCACTTACATCCGTCAACGTCTTTGTACCAAAAAGAATCATTGATTCTATCAGTACGCAGTAAGGAAAAATTACACTTCTTAGGGATGGTTCTATCCTAATTTTAGCTAAAGACTAAGAAATCGCTGATAGATTCATCCAGTCTACGCGTTTTGACACAATCTGTCCGGTCAATATTAGACTACACCCCAAACTAAATACTTCCAAAGGGGTTGTGTATGCCCCTTGCCTAATTAACGTCCCAGAAGCCGACATTATATCAGAAATGGGTTCCCAAGGTGTGGTAAATGTCTTCAAATTCACAAAAATTAACAACGAAGAACGATTACCCACAGGATTGATGCTGTTTTCTTTTGATCGGCTACAACCACCAACAACAATAGAAATCGGCTGGTACAACGCCAAGGTCAAGGAATACACTCCAAGGCCAATGCGGTGCCGGCAATGCCAATTACTCGGCCATACGGCAAAATGGTGTAAACGCACAACAGCATGTAATACATGTAATCTGCCACCACATCCCGAAACTGAACGCACAAGAACAATGTGTGCTAACTGTCTAGGTCCGCACCCGGCCTCTTCCTCTACCTGCCCTAAATATATTGAGTACCAAAAAGTACTAGAAATTCAAACAAAAAACAAAACAACCCTAGCTGACGCTAAACGCATATATAGGGAACAGAATACAATACAAACAACAAATAACGATCTTTACTCCGATCAAATTAGAAAACACACGTCTGCGCCTATAACCCCAACCAGTTCCAATACACTACTACCAAAAGTAATTCAAAATCCAATAGCCGCAAACAAATCTCCCAACAAAGAAACAAATATATTTCCCTCCTCTTCCTATACAGCTCTAAAAGAAATTGAAAAGAGAAAATATCCCATCTCTCAACGAATAAATATAACTAAAACTAAAGATCAATCTTCCTCCTCCCTAGAAACTCAAACACATACAAGCAAAGCCAAACTTACCACCACACAAACACAAAAATCCCAGTTAGATCAAATCGGGAATATCCCTCTACCTGAATATGGAAATATATAATTCTAACCTCTCTCAACAGCCTATTGACTCCGCGGCACGGAGCTCTTCTCACTCAAATCAATTCGAGTGGATTGGAAAACTGAGTGGGACGAGCTGTGTGGCGCGGAGTCAGGAAAAGAACCACCGTTATACCCCCACCTCGAGCTCTATAGCATCATCCAATTATAACCCCGCAGACTGCTTAATACTTCAATGGAACCTGAATGGGTTTCATAACAATTATCACGAGTTACAGCTCCTTATAAAAGAACTCAAACCGTCCATCATAGCACTGCAAGAAACGCACTTACCCCACTCTTCAAATGCGAAAGTGCCTCGGGAATACATAGCATACTTTAACAATCTTAAAGAAAATAACTCCTGTAAACAAGGGTCCGGGATATTAATACATCGGGCACTAACCCATAAGCATATCAGTCTTAATACCCCTTTCTCGGCCACGGCAGTCGAACTAACGGGCAAACTAAAGCTAACCGTGATCTCAATCTACATTCCTCCTTGAATAAAATAATTCAACACATACACACACCCATTCTTCTAATGGGAGACTTCAACGCTTGGAGTACAATATGGGGATCACAAACAACAAATAAAAGAGGGAATACTGTGGAACAATTTTTACTACAATCACAATTGGTAATATTGAATAACGGCAATCACACTCATTTTTCCACACACAAGACGTTTACAAATGTAGACCTTTCCCTCGTATCATCCCAACTGTCCCCTAATACAAAGTGGGAAATACTTGATAATCTACATGGAAGTGATCACTTTCCAATAAAAATCTCCGGCAACAATAAAAAGGGAAAAATCAAACTCCTACCTAAATTCAAATCTGACCGAGCAAATTGTAACAAATTTCAAACTATCACCACACAATTCCTTAATCTACATAACACAAAATCCAACATAAATCAAGAAGCTGCCGTTATCACAAAATCTATTCGAACAGCCGCCAATGGCTCCATTCCACAGACAACGAAAAGGTATCACAGAACCGCCGTACCATGGCGGAATCCAGATCTGGCAAAGCTACGGGCAGAAAAGCAATTGGCATGGAACATTTTTAAGGAGCACCCAACCGACCAACATCTCTTAAGGTACAAAAGGCTTAACGCCATGTTCCGAAGAACAGCCAAAATCGAAAAAGCAAAATCCTTTCAGTCCTTCACGGAAAAACTAAACCCAACATACACCCCCAAAAAGATATGGGCCAACATAAAAACGCTAACAGGCAACTATAACCCATCTACTATCAATTTAATACATACAGGATCCGACGCCCTCACATGTCCGGACAAAATAGTCAAATACTTCGCCGAGACTTGGGCAAATACGTCCTCCAACTAACGGTAAAAAACGGGCCAACGATTTTGAAACAACGCCTTCTAAATCTGTTTAATGCCATATATACAACTGGCACCATTCCTCAAATGTGGAAAGTATCCACAATTATCCCTCTACCAAAACATAATAACAAAACTGATACAATCCACGGCTACCGCTCCATTTCCTTACTGCCTTGTTTAGGAAAAGTATTGGAAAAAATTGTCGCTAAGAGACTAAACTGGCACCTAGAAAAATATAATCTGATAAGTACCAAACAAGTCGGTTTCAAACAAAGCAGGGGAACAATGGATGCGCTTCTTCATATAGATAACCACATTGTTGGTGCAAGAAACATACACCCATTTTATCAATAGACTTCGAAAAAGCATTCGACCGCATCGGTCCACACGTCATCCTCCACAAATTACAAAAATGGAAAATAGGACATCATATGTATAACTTTGTTAGATCCTTTCTGTATAATAGAAAATTCAGGATCAAATGTAACGGCGTGTACTCTGGCGTCCATAATATAAATACTGGAATCCCCCAAGGATCACCGTTATCAGTAGTATTATTTAAGATAGCGTTTGAAGAGTTAAATAGCATTATCTCTAAACATAAAATTGTAAAACATTGTCTCTACGCCGACGATCTTATATTATTCACAAATGTAAACGATCTAGAAGTAGCTAGCAAAACTTTCGAAAATATATAAATATCAGACATACAAAAATGGTGTAACTATTCAGGCTCAAAAATTTCGAGCGTGAAATCTAAAATATTACATATATGCAAAAAGAAACATTGTAACAAATCTTTATTAGTAAATTTTGGAAACACTTACATTAGGAATGTAGATACACTAAAAATTCTCGGCCTACAATTCGATTGTAAATATAATTTTAAGAATCATTGTCTAGCCCTTAAGAAAAATCTAGTGTTAAGGTTAAACATACTGAAATATTTGTCATCTAAAAACGGCTCAGCCCATAATAACACACTAATAAACATTTCTAGAGCTCTCCTACTGTCAAAAATAGACTATGGCCTACTAATATACGGTAATTGCAGCAAAACAACGTTACAGACAATTAAATCTCCATACCACGCAGCAGCCCGCATAAGTACAATGGCTTTTCGGACCACCCCAATTACGAACATCCTAACAGAAAGTGGACTCCCGACCATAGAAGATAGGATAAAAACTCTGTCGTCCAAACTAGCCGCGAAGTTTCCCGCAATGGCCTCAACACCCACTTTAGAGGACATTAAACGAGAAAACGCCCTCAAAAATATACCTCGGCCTTAGGACACTCAATAGAACTCGCCACACCTACACCACAAAGACAACGAGCACATTCTCCCCCTTGGCTAATACCAACAGATTGTATAATAGAAGACCTATCATCATCATCATCATCATCGGCACTACAACCGGGAACCGGTCTTGGCCTTATTTAGCAAGTCCTGAGGCTTGTTAAATTTTCCATAATGATTTATTTTTTCTGGGCAAGGTCATTAGTCTTGCGCCAGGGGCTCCCCGGCGGGGAATCGAACCCCGGTCTCCCAGGTGACAGGCGGGTATACTAACCACTATACTATCGAGGAGCCCTATCACAGCTCCCCAAAAGCACGACTAACCAAGAAGTATACCAACAACACTTCCAATTATTACGAAACAAACACCGGGAATGGGACTTACTCTTTGCCGACGGTTCCAAAAAAAAAAGAAGGTACAGCATTCGCCGTAGTAAACAGAACAGATACAGTCATCAGAAAAGAACTTTTACCCGAATTCTGCTCCATCTTTTCAACCGAAGCAACAGCAGTGCTGGAAGCAATCAAATTAGTTGAGAAAAATAAAACAATAATTTGCACCGACAGCCTGTCCGCCATGCAAGCAATACAGAACCCGAATAACAAAAACCAAATAATCCACATGATTCAGGACAACTTAATCCGGAAGCAATCCAAAGTAAAACTGCTCTGGGTCCCTGGTCATAGTGGTATAAGGGGAAACGAAGCAGCTGATATCGCAGCCAAATTGGCTATAAAGGAGCCATTAACAACTTTCTACGTGTACAACAATAAGGACATAGACAAGTACTTTGAAAGGGAACTACGAAAGATAGAACAATTGAAATGGTTAAATTACAACCATACATATGTAGCAATAAACCCTAATAGACAACCCGTCACCTACCCGACAACATCGCCGTGCAACAGATCAAATGCTTTCTCCGCCTGAGCCTTGGACATACACGTATAACCAACCAGTATCTCATCAATAAAACCAACCCATCCACATGTCACATCTGCAGATCTAACTCCACATTGTCATCCAAACACAACCTCTTGGAATGCGAAGGCATAAAAGCCCTCGCTCACCGACATCGTCAAGACGACATCAGAAACATCATCTCCGACCCAACCGCAACCAACATAGCCAAGCTCTACCACCTACTAACCCTAGTTAAGCTTCAAAACGTAATTTAACAAAAAAAAAAAAAAAAAAAAACAAATGTACACATAAATATTTAATGCCAAGCTAGCCGAAAGCTTTATTTGCTAGCGCTATTAGATTTAAGTTATTATGTAATTTACTTACATGGTAATAAATAAATAAATAAAAAAAAAAGTTCTACCCGAAAAATAGAAACCGGTGGTCGAAAATAATAGACAATATTTAGATAAATAAGACCATTTAAAAATAATAAATTCTTTCACATTTTACTATAATATGCCGAATACTTTTTTCTCAACCTAATACCAATAATAATAGTTGTCAGAATATTAAAAAATAGATCATGATATTAGCCAACAAACGTTTTCCGAAACCCTTTTAAAATTTTAAATACCACTAACGATTAAAGTGCCCACCACGATTTTCAATATTACACTATGAACACTTTTGGACAGCATTCTAAAATTTGGAATACTCTTGTTAAATTGTACCCGAATGAAATTGCCAGCCATTAATTCCTACCACGTAGAGACTATCGCTTCATCGCTTGCTCTGCTCGTGATTTATTCACGAGATTAAATGCCGAATTTGCTATTAAGGTAGTGTAACCCGTAAACATGTTGGCACCGCAGCCTCACCACACATTCACTATCATTCGAATATAATGAATAGCGTTTAATTTGCAAGAGTGCCCTGTAAAATAACCGCTTTCAGATTGGTGTGGTGTTTTATCACATAGATTAATGGTAAGGCCCTTCCCTAACGTTTGGTTTACGAAACAACGTTTGCTCGCATTTTGATCAGTTGGCTCATGTAACTCACCTGCTGACTATTTAAAGACACACTGTTCTGCATTACTTTATCCAGGATATGTAGAGTTATTTCAGCGGCCATTTCTCTTTCCAGTTGAGTGCCTCTTACTTTCAAATATGATTCCACCTGCCGGGGAGAAAAAGTATATATTGTTTATTATCTCTCGGGATTTGGAAACAGGAAACGCTTATTAATTACACTTATTTACAAAACTGAAACGATATATTGATATTGCCATTTTGCTGAATCGTCAATTTCATAAAAGGGTCAGCTGGTTAATCGCACAAGCAGTGGCTTATTGTTCATGTTGTTGGGAATGCTTTAATACCATTGAGAAGATAATTAAATGTGGTTCACTATCAGCACATTTAAGATTTCTAAATAGATTTACACGTTGACATACTTTAAACTTCCAAGTCCAATCTCGTGATTATTTAGTCTAAATTTATGGTAACTACAAGCTAAATTCATGACAAAAATTGGTTTTCGACTGAGGAGAATGGGTTGTGTTGCTGTCATTGTTGAGAGGATTTGAAAGACGTCAATCAATGACCACATGTCTGCGTTCCTCAATACTGTTCCAGATTATATGACGGTAAGACATAATGTTCGACCCCAAAGCACAAATCAAAGAAAACGGCATTTAGATACTTAAACTAGAAGCGTTTCCAATAGTAGTGAACAAAATAGCACAAATAAGAGAGTCAAAAAAAAAATAACCATTAAAATGTAGCAATCAACAGGCTAAGTACCTCCTTGAAACATCCTTGTGTGCATGAGGCCGTGTTTGATGTGTCGATGCTTTGGTTCTAGCCTTTTCATAAGCATTGCAAAAATTTGTCGGCAATACTGCAACTGAGGATCAACTGAGATGATTGTTTTTTGGTACATAAAACGCGGACAAACAGTAGTTTAAAATTAAAAGCCAAACTGTGGGCAAATTTGAACGAGAAGGGGCATCTTTACACATGTGGTGCTCGGGATAAATTATTAGTGGGAAGTCGCACACACAGGTGAAGAGTGTTAATTGGTGTAAAACAAACAAAAAATTGTTTTTTTTTTCCTAAACTTTCTTTGTTTGGTAAATCATCAATAATGATTGTGTTGTAGATGTTGTTGTTACTACTGGCCTCGCTCCCAGGTAGCGTGTCTCCTTGTCCTGAAGAGGACGAAAGATCTCTTTAAGACCGCTCCAGAGGGGGCCCGTTGCGGTCGCCGCCGTGCTTCCTCAAACCTTGAGGGAAGAGCAACAACCGATCGTTCGTGGGACGTCACTTTGGGAATAGCGTCCCTGTACCCTGCAACCTTAGTACCTTCTGTTGATGTCCGTAATCGTGGACGCTATAAAGGTTAATACTTTGGTCTTGACACCACTCTACTCACCAGTTCCATATCCAATTTTTTTGGAGTCGTCCTGGTACACAAAGAATCAGCCAACGTTGGTGACGATGCACAATTTCCAAAATAATAAAAGATGTGTTGATTTTAATTTCAGTTTAGTTTTATTGAATGTTGATTTTCCTGGGGGCGATGCCTCCAAGGCAAGAGGGGTATGTAGATATAAATTAAAATCAGAGTATTTCTGCTGCTTGTTACAGATGCAGATGTAAAATTAAAATCAGAGTATTTCTGCTCCTTGTTACAGATGCAGATGTAAAATTAAAATCGGAGTATTTGTGCTCTTTGGCACGAGGATTAAGATACTGCGGCCCGGAGATCATTTGCTATTGCTTTATAAAGGAAAACAAATCGAGATTCGTCGAAAATACACATTTTCGTACAACAATCTCGATTTTTGGGTATCCTGAGTGAGATGTTGTGTTTACTTCAGATAAGAATTCAATTTCTTGAATTCTTACGAAACTATTTCGCAGATGTGGGAATGTATCTGGTTTTGGGTTTGTATTTGTTTTTCTCAATGGAAAATTTTCAGATAGAGATAACGATCTCTGAATTTTGGTTTTCGATTGATGCCGTGGGGCAAATGTAGAACGATCAACGAATATTAGATTCGTTTGTTATGAATTTGATTTTAATTTAAGATTTTGGATTTAATTATCCGTGGGGGCAAATGTTAGGCGATAAACGAATGTTTAGTTCGTTTATTGCGAATTTTGGATCATGTTTGGGTTTTTTCGGGTTTTGATAGGATTTTGGGTTTTTGGGTAATATATCTAGGATTTGGATGTAGGAATGGGGGAAAAAGGTGGTAGGGCTTTTTGGAGCACTACAATTGCAATAAATACAAAACTGAAAGGCAATAATACATGACAATAGTCAGCCCAAATCTAGCTTAGAGTGTCGGCAGGGGTCTAGTAAATTAGAAAATAATTTACTCAAGCTAGAATTTAAACATTTTTTGTCTAGAAAGTAGCATTTATATAAGAAAAAGAGCAAAATCAAAATGTACTTACAATGGAAAATTGGCATGCAGTGTTCGGTTCAAGAACGAGCATCCGAAGTTAATTATTATAGCGACGTCTTGGTAAACGTGGTGTTCGGCTCAAGAACGATCATCGGAAATTAATTATTAAAGTGACCTCTACGCAGATAGAACTAATTGATAGTAATGCATTTGGAAGAAAAAGCATGTAATATATATATATATATATATATATATATATATATATACATATATATATATATATATACATATATATATTTATATATATATATATCATCATCATCATCATAGGCACTACAACCGGGATCCGATCTTGGCCTTATTTAGCAAGTCCTATTGCTAAATTTTCCATAATGATTTGTTTTTTCCGGGCAAGGTCATTAGTCTTGCGCCAATATATATATATATATATATATATATATATATATATATATATATATGTATATATATGTATATACATATATATATATATGTATATATATATGTATATACATATATATATATATATATATATATATATATATATATATGTATATATATTGGGATGTACCATCTGAAATGTCCGATTTTATAGTAAAAATATAAAAGCCATATTATTTTTCCGTAAATTTTTATTCAATCAAAATAGGATCCGTTGGCATCTATGACAGTCTTCCAACGTGATACAAGGTCAAATATTCCTTCTTCGTAGAAGTGCTGACTTTTTGAGGTAATGAAATCTTCAAAGGCTTTTATGACCTCTGCTCTGTCCCGGAAGACCTTCTGCCGGCAAAATAATTCCAGATTGCGGAAAAGATGGTTGTCCATTGGGGAAATGTCAGGAGAGTACGGTGGATGCGGAATAATTCCAAATCCCAACTGCAACAGTTTTTGCACGATTACTTGTGAGGTATGGAATCTAGCATTGTCATACAAAAGGATCGGGCGTGCCTATTGACCAACCCAAGTTGCTTTTCAGCCAATTTGGCATGCAATATGTCGATTTCCTCACAATATTTGATAGCATTTATCGTTTCTCGTGGTTGAAGAAATGAAAAGTGGAATGGTTCTTTCGATGTCCACCAAATTGTCACCATAAACTTTTTGGGTGAAGATCGGGCTTGGGGGTATGTTTTGGTTTTTCACCTGCATCCAACCACTGCCCAGGTCTTTTACGATTATCGTACAGAATTCGCCTTTCATAACAGGTGACTATCCGGTGCCAATGCGGTGCAGTTTGGTTTCTTAATCTAAGCGATGGACTCGTTCAGTTCGTGGGGTACCCACTTATCGAGTTTCTTTACCTTTCCTATAAGAGAAAGGTGTCGACTTATTGTCATTGGGGATACTCCCATGCTATGTGCAATCTCCCGCATCGAATTCGTCAGTTCCGCATCCACCTTTGCTCTTAAATCATCGTCGTCGACTACCGTTTCCGGCTGCTATGTGGTTCATTTTCGAGGGTGGAATTCCCCGAACGTAACTTTCCAAACCAACGTCGTATAGTGCGTTCGTTTACCACTACATCCAATGCCAATGAGGCATTATATCCCATTTTAAATTCATAAAGGAAGAGGGTTCGAATGTGAACTAGCGACAGCATGGTAAACACTTCCTAGAAAAAAAAAATAAGTGTACTTGTAAACGAACTCTAAAATGCTCAGACGTCAAGCACACGTATGCATTTTACTTTATAAGAAAAGAAAATTTAACGTTCTAGCAGAGATTTTCACTGGAGAACGTCTTATTTCAGACTGAACGAAAATCGGCCATTTCGTGTGGTACAACCCAATATATATACATATATATTATTATTATTATTTGCTGGCCTGTAGGAACCCGGAAGTTCATGACCTCACCGACTCGGCTCCGCCATTGTTCCCTGTCCTGTGCGCTCTCCTTCCACGTTCGATCATCCGATCCGATCTCCTCGAGGTCCAATCTAACATTGTCCTCCCATCTCCTTCGCGGCCGTCCTGTTGGTCTCTTTCCCGTTGGCTTACCGTCAAGAATTCTATGCACGGTCCTATCATTGCCCATTCGCGCTAAGTGTCCGGCCCATCTTAATCTTCGCGACTTGATCACTCTCACTATTGCATGTTTGCGGTATAGCTCTTCCAATTCGTGGTTGTGGAGTTTCCTCCATTGTCCTGGCTCCTCGTCATATTTACCGCCAAATATACCCTTTAAAACTTTATTCTCGAATACGCGGAATTTGTTCTCTTCCTGTTTTGTGAGAGCCCATGTTTCGCATCCGTATAGAGCAATCGGCATGATTATGGTTCTACAGACACGGAGCTTTATATTACTTGATAGCAGTTTGGATTTTAATAGTTTACTGGCTGCATGCCAACTAGCGTTGCCGGAATGTAGTCTTTTGTTAATTTCCCTTGACGTTTCGTTTCTGGTCGTCAATATCGTTCCCAGATATTTAAATTCTTTGACATTTTCAAATATCTTGCCCCTGACGTTTATATGTGTTCTCTGAGGTCCACCTGCTCTCGTCGTAATCATGTATTTCGTTTTGTCTTCGTTTATTTCTAGGCCCACCTCTTCTGCTGCTTGCATGATGATTTCACAGATTTTGCTTATAATTTCGAGATTATCGCACAGAACGGCGATGTCATCCGCATACGCGAGCACTTGTGTGACCCCGGTCAGGGATGATCCGGCCGTGTTGTCGTCTTGTACCTTTCTGATAACATACTCGAGGGCAAGGTTAAAAAGGCATGGTGAGAGGCCTTCCCCTTGTTTTAGTCCATCCCGGATTTCAAATGGTTCTGAGAGGCGGCTTTCTATTCTAACTCGGCCTTTGTTTTCGTTCATGCAAATTTGAATGAGGGCGGCATATTTTTTCGGGATCCCCAGCTCAACCACAATATGGTAGAGTCTTTGCCTTGTAACTGAGTCGTAGGCATTTTTGAAGTCCACCAACAGTTGGTGAACCGCCTCTCCGTATTCCCACTTCTTTTCCAGCAGTTGCCTTATTGTGAACATCTGGTCGCTTGTTGACCGGTTCCGACGGAATCCGCATTGCTAGTCTCCCAATATTTCTTCTGCGTACGGTGTGATTCTTGCCAGTATGACATTTGTTAATATTTTGTATGTGATTGGGAGCAATGATATTCCTCTGTAATTTTCGCAGTCAGATCTGTCGCCTTTTTTGAAAATGGGGATGACTATTGAGGTTTTCCATTCTTCCGGAATGACTTCCTTGTCCCATATTATTTTAACCAGTTGGTGGATCTTTCGAGCGGTTGCCCCTCCTCCATGCTTCACAAACTCTGCCGGTATGCAATCGGTTCCGGGGGCCTTGTTGTTTTTCAGTCGATTTATCGCGTCTACAACTTCGTCGAAAGAGGGCTCTAGGATCTGGGGCTCGGCTGTATGTACGTCTGGTGCATTTATTTGTGGTTGATGGGTGCGCACATTGAGCAGGTTTTCAAAGTACTGGTTCCATCTTGTCACGATATTTTCTGTTTCTGTCACCAGACAGCCGTTTGTATATATATATATATATATATATATATATATATATATATATATATATATATATATATATATATATATATATATATATAATATAATATATAATTCAGTTGAACAGTGAGAAATACGTGCATACAGAAGAGAAATACGCACGCTACGTGGCGCTTTTGTCTTAATAATGGAGTTGAATAACTTGTACCTGAGTTCACGGTTTTGTAGAGTAGCCACCTGCAGTGCTCTTTGAGTTGCACTTGGCCCAATACGGGAATAAAATTTTTGTTTAAGACACACATGGGGTCAGGTTGGGTGGAATAGAGTATTTTCTGCATATCTCAAGATACCCTACATTAAGCATCAATTTTAAGAGTTGCAAATGTGATATCATCCTATTTTAGAATCCTGTTAATTTGAGTACTGTTGAAACATGCTCGCTTTCCTTCATTGTTGGCACCGCCCTCTATTTGCGGAGGATCAACTATATTTCGACCCACTAACGCTCATCTAGTACCTCCTAAATGTCAACATACAGGAAGAGGGTTCCGTCATCTTTCCTTTCGTTTTGGTGGCCCTTTTTTAGGTCCCCCTTTTTCTATTGCCATTTGCTTGTGCTTCAGTCATCAACAATCACAAATATCTGAGTGAACGGTAAATGTAGTTTCAAATTATTCTACACAAACTATCCTTAGATTTATAGAGTGTATAATTTGTATGAATATTTAACTAGAAACTAATAAAATAGTAATCCTTGAATTTCGCCTCCACACTATATATTTTATCCGCAAACATCGTATGCGTCTATTTTTACGATCGTAATCACCGGGGTTTTAAAGTGACATTTCTATGGATTTGGAATGTGCAAGTGATTGACCGTGATCAAGTTCTATCTACAAAATACCAGCACACGGGGTTTTCAGTCACGCTGGATAATCGTATGCTTAGAAACCTAATTCAATATCATCTTGACGATATTGCCAGCTTCATCGGAACATCGGCCTGGGTCGCTTGCTCGTTCACTCAGGCAACACGCTTTCAAATACAGCTTATTACAACAGAAGAGGTTATGTTATCTCACCTTCTTGAGTCAGTAGGTGGACGACGGCTCCGTTGCCCAGTTGGACATGTTTGCAGTTTAATTTAAGCTGCACCTCGTTTCTACCAACATCGAGACAGCGTATGAAAAGATAATAGGTGCAAAGGAGCTTCCATTTGCATAACGACTATATCACTAATGATGGTCTTGCCCCCGCTATACGCATCTACTCCAACCTAGAAGCTGCCCTCAAGCGTCGCATCCATGAATTTGAGATGAACTCACCGTCAATCGAAGCTCAATTCCCAATCGTCATCATCAGTGTAGATCCAAATATGGAACTCTTGCGTTTCTAACATATACACAAGAGTTTGTGGCGACTCTAACAGATACACACACAATTCACAAGCAAAATAGTGAAGAGCACCGAACGAAAAATCGAATAAGAAAATACATCAGAGCCGTATACCATAGCGATAACAAAAATAATTCACATCAGTGGAGTATAGTCGAGTTTAAAAATCAAATTCAAAATCGGCCAGTAGCCTGATGGGTAACGCTTAGGTACAATTTTTGGTGATTCAAACTGTCATAGCGTCAGTTCGAATCACACGTTCTTCTTCACTATTATTTCAAACGCTATAAGTTCACAAGCAAATAGTGAAGAACAGTTTAGAAAGAAAATGGAATAAGCAAAAGCATAACCCATATACCAAGCTATAAACATTTCAATTCCACATCAGTTGAGTCTCCTTGACTTTAGAAATCGAATTCGTACACCCGGACATTAGTCTGATGCTTCAGTGGTTCACTTCTCATCCGTTTCATGGTGTGTTCAATTCACCCTCTTCACTATCCTTGCTAAACTCTATGATTGGTGACCCCAAGGTGATCTGTACACAATTCACAATCTACCATAGGTAAACAGGACTTTAGAACTACGGTCCCGACTTCTTGCACAGAGCACTGCCTCACTCGTCTGATCAAATGTTCTGTCGCTCGCTCGCTCCATGTTCCGTCGTTCGCACAGGAAGTTGATCGCAACAAAGTTACTGAGATGGGAGTAATGTGGCATTTATAACAGATACATACACAGTGCACAACCAAATAGCGAAGAACAGCACAGAAAGAAAATCGAATAAGCAAAAGCATCACCCGTATACCATGCAATACACATAGCAATTCTACACCAGTTGAGTGTACTTGAGTTTAGAAATCGAATTCGTATAGGCGGATGTTAGTCTGATGATTCTATGGTTCACTTCTCATCCGGTTCATGGTGTATTCAATTCCCCTTCTTCAGTATCCTTGCTATACGCTATCAAATCACAGCTAATGTCTCACTGGTAGTGCAAGGTCACTGATCAAAAACACTCCTACCAATGGCACTTCTTTCGTTTCAGTATGAAATCTGCTCACAGAACAGTACGAGAATACTCGTCTGCTCAGTTCAGATCAACAGAGCAAGTTCTTGTTTCTTCCTACGCTGGAACATCAATCACGTTAAAGAACCACAAATCTCCTCAACACCTCCGAAGAAGTACTCTCGGCATAATCAAAATCACTCGGACAATCCACCGACCAGTGCAATGCGATGTTGGTACTACGTGCAGGTTTTGCCCATGATATGCAATGACTGGGAAACTTCATTTAGTGCCTCCACAAACTTTTGATCATATGAGCCTGTTACATAGTCAGTGAATCATCTGTGCAACCCTATCAGACACCTACCTTTTGCTAAACGCAAAAGCTCATCATGCAATAGCCTATGCTATCACTGCACGTACATTTTCCATTCCTATAACCTTGATGGGCATAATGTTACTTTGAGTAACAACTTAAATTGCATTTCTGCTATTCCCAGGTTCCACCCTAACACATGCCTTCTGTTCACATGACCTAGAACTGGTTGACACCTGTTTCTGTTGCCGAAATTTTCCCAAAGCCTTGCGGTAAAGCTGCAACCAGAGTAGGCGTAAGGTAACCGTCTCAAGATGAATGGCGACAATATTGCAACGTTGCAATTCCCATCGTCGTTGGAATGGCCTGCGCCTGGGCTGGCATCGGGTAACTGTCTCAAGGTGAACGATGCGATCATGGGTATAAATGTAAAATCAGATTTGATTTGGGGCATATAAAAGGGGTTCTGTTAGAGGCACAAAGTCAATCCGTTAAGTGGCCTGCTGTGTCATTGTTAGCCCTGAGCGTACTTGCCTAGAATTAAAGTAATAGACCCACGGTACTTATTAATTAAGATACAACTAAAATACACTAAAATAAAATCAAATTCTCTAAAATACCGCAGCCGCGATGAACGAAAAATGAGTTTTATTATTTTGGAGGTACACCAACGTCTGGAAGTCCTGCACAAGAGTAGAAACTAAACTATTTAGCAAACCAGGTTACCCTCAGCATTCAACATACGGGAAGAAGAGCCGGAAGTTACAATACACGGGCTCAATCATCCGGGGAAGCCACCCCAAGGTAATCATACGTAATTACCATAACACTTAATACTGTCTAGTTATCGTCTGTCCCTTTTCCAAATAGTCTATTTGTCTATAAGATAATGCCGCGTGCATACCAAAACACAATAGCCATAACCTTTCCAGTTAATTTCACCCTACCGGTTCGCCTTTAACAATCCATTGTTTTGACTATTCTTTCATCTCGAAAGTGTTGTGGTGTGTGTATCCATGATCCATCTACAGTTACTAATCTGCGCAGAAACTTATCTGGGTTGCGACGCACGCGCTCCATAAGAGCCTTAGAAGAAACCACGCGGTTGCGTTTGTTCTCAGCTTAGACCAAATGCGGTATAGCGTTTGCGACAATGTGAAGAACGTGTGATTCGAACTGACGGTATGAAGGTTACAAACACTAAAAATTGAACCAATGTTCAACACATCAGGCCACTGCTGCGTTTATGAATTCGATTTCTAAACTCAAGTACACTCAACTGATGTGGAATTGTTGTGTTATCGCTATGGTATACGGATTTGATGTTTTGCTTATTCGAATTTCCTTTCGGTATTCTTCACTATTTGCTTGTATATTTGTGTGTGTATCTGTTAGAAACGCCACAGCGGCACCCAGTTATCTTTTTGTATACGCAGATATTTTTGTATACTCAATTTATTAGATACATACAAGGTATTTATATATTGTATTAGACAAATACCTAATGAAAAATGGTGCTTATTAAAAACAGACCATTAGCGATGCTACAAGATCTATCTCTTATTTATCATTTACCTGCCCTCGTAATATATCTTCACCAATATACTCCTTGCCATCTCCGACATCATTGTGCTGCAACGTGGCATCGACACTAATGTTTCATTATGTTCTCCATTCTTGTCACATAATCTCGACTCCCGATGGAATCGAAAAAAGTATCGGATTCCATTTCATCTCCAAGCTCACCACCACACAAAACTGCTGTTCTCGGCACTACACGACACAATAATTTATACAAAGGAATATTGAGATCTTTTTTCTCGGCCTGGGATTATGTTGCACTTGCAACTAGGAAACACTAGAAAATATTTCTCATGATAGAACTGTGGGGGTACGAAGTCGCGACGCCAACATGGGGGAGAGTTCTACCTCGACCCCACAAATCACTAAAGTTCCGCCAAGTACAACGCCGAAGAAAAAGCACAAACACGATCACACAAGTAAAAATAAAACACTCGATCGTTGGTTTTTGATGTTTCTTTATATAACGATAAAAGGATATTATATTTCACTTAGGACTTGTCGGGATTATTCTTTTAGTTTTGAATGTATATCAAAATCGAAGAACACAAAATGACATATTTTAATCAATACTTTCACCAACGCAACACGATCGCCAACACGTCTGCGGTTGTTATACGTTCACAACTTCACGACTCGTTAATGATTATTCGACGTGGAAATTCGCGTGTCCGCAGCACTAGGGACAGCGGGAGTGATATGACCTGTTCGGTCGGTGGGTGGAAAACGACTCAACGATATTCAATCGTTTGGGGTGAGTTTTTGGTGGTGTGGTGAAAAGGAAATGAAATTTTCTTTGACCAGTGACCAATGGAAGGCGATCTCTGGGACGCGGTGGTGTATGTGTGTGTTCGTACACATCACCGTGTTTATCGATGCGTTTAGCCAAGGATAAACGGAACCTACAACGAGGGAAAAAGAACAAAGGGGAAACGACCTAAGGCATCTTTCGGTAATGAGGGTCAGCTGTCCAAATAGCAGCCACTCATTAGATGCTAAACGGGATTGAAATAATAAAGATCGTATATCGTATCTCTGCCGATTGGAAGAATCGGATTCTTTTGTTTGCATATATTTATGCTATTGAATCCAATCCGACGGCTAAGCGCGACGTCGGTGATTGTTTGAAGCTTCAAAGAAAGAAATATTTCAGCGAGAAGTACGTGCAGCTGTATCGATAGTTGCAAGTCATTGCGAAGCATTTCAGATGATTACACAATGACGGTGTGTATATACCATCTGTGTCAATTGAACAAGGCATCTATGGCGACGCCAGGATCGAACTCTTGTGTGAATATCTACACTAATTGGAAATTCGGTTCCTGGTCGTTAATGTAGAGATGCATTGACATATGTATGAATGCCCTTGAAGGAAAAATTCTTTACAGGGATTTCCCGATAATGCGTTGTATGCATTATTGTCCTTGAAAAAGGAAATTGTCTTCAGGTGCCTATGCAAATGCATTGGCGGGAAACAATGGGAGTTGGGTTGTAATAATGGGATTCTGCCTGATGAGTTAAGAAAAAAATCTTACGGAGAATTGTATGCGCAGAGTTGCATGAAAGGTAAGGTTTCTTTCCCAGGGGCTTTTTTAGATTACAGATTTGATCTCTTTAATGTGTGAAGCATTTAAGGTGCTAATGCGATTGCATTAGTGAAATTAGGAGATTGGGTGCAAGTTATGGGGGTTTTTTTAGGAAAGCGAACTGTGGGGTTTGGCGGAATCGCCACAGAACTAGCAACAATATAATTCTACTACGTTTTGTTGTGACACAGGAAAAGTGGGACAAATCAAGAGAACAGTACTAAAGGACTCATCTTAGTAGGAGATAAGAGAACAAAGAAAAAGATTGACAGTTTATAATGTTATAAATTTGTGCGTATGTAGCACTCGCACATTCACGATATGTTTTACCCATGAAACACACACACACAAATGTTCATAACAACACACTATGTTTACCTTATGCAGTTAAACATATAACACACTTTGTTACACACGTTGAAAATAAAATGCACTCTGTTTTTGTTTAGTTCTAATTTATTATTGGACACTGTATCATGATTTATTTAAACACTATAGTTCGTTTAATTGTAAAGGTTCACTACACAGACTACACTCATTCAATCATTGCACGACTCTTGAATTTTTTATTTTGAAGCGCGATAGGCTTCTTTCGTGTCCGTCTCGGATCACGGTTGTCTACAGACTTTTTTTAAAATCAAATTGAAAGCGCGATGGGTTTTATACTTAACGTCCGTTTTGGACAATGATTGCGTACAGACTCTTTATAAAATGTCCAAACCGGACGACGTTCATACACAGACGCCTTATTATCTCTACTTCGATCGTGCAAGACCGAAGGTTACATCCATTGTTTACACGCACAATAGATCTTCGCAGTATATTTTTTTGTTTATCTAACCTTGAAAACGTTTACGATCTGCGAGACCTGATTGTGTGGATGCGTGTAATACAATTCTTAGAACCTTGTACTTACACAAGTGTTCATTTATGATCAACGATGGCAAAGATATTTTGTATATATTTTGAATTGTTTTCTGTTTTGAGTAGCACATTATTTTCTTTGTGTCGTCGTCGATTTTTCCCAGATGTGGTATCTGGATTCCATGATTCGCCCGTGTATGCATTTTGTATCTAACGCGCTTTTACAGGTACTCATTGTATTGGTTATGTTGATTAAGATTAATCTTAATCGCGTTGCTTGTAACAATAATCGTTGATACGGAAATAAAGGGTTGGCGAAAAAAAAACACAACGGGGAACCAATGGAGAAATCTGCACAACACCAAAAGAATAAATTATAAAAGATCAACTAACTCGACACTGCACAAAGCATAAAAACAAAATAACTTTGATACGACCAAGAATTATAAAAGCAAAGGACGAGATTAAGAAAACAAATAGATGAGAGATATCAAGAACAAATTAACTCAACGCGCTGCGACTAATTAAACAAAACGAGATAACGTAAATACGATCAATTTAACCCTGCACAGAAGAATTAAGTCGACACAACGCAAGAGGAACCATAGGTGAATCGAAAAGTGAATAGAAAACGGATAAGTACAAATCAAACCTTAAATATAAACTGAATTACCCAACACTATACCATTAATTTTTTGTATGCTTGTTGATCCTCGGTCGACTACCAACACATCACAGCACAATATCCAACACAAGTAAATACCGTTTATACCCAAAAGTTGTAAATTTAAACCAACAAACTCGCCATTTCTAGTTAAAAGGTTTGAGGATAAGATTGCCAAGTCTTACGAGTTATTAAAAGTAATAAACGGCCTACCTCTTGTAAAAGGTCCATCAAAAATCCAGCCTCTCCAGGTAGGAACTTGTGTTGATTTCTTGTCGCATATTTAAGACAAGCCTTTAGAATTGTTGGTGAATCCGTCTTCTGATATCCTGATGTGAGGGCTTTGAACTGCAAGGAACAAAATACAATAAACAAGTCTTATAAATAAACATGGAAATTAATGATTGAAATTAATCCTAAGGTAATGTTTAACTTTTCATTATAGTGTGATTGAATTAGGGCATCCTATCTTGGACAACTAGGCAAAGCACACAAATTTTAAAATACTAAACGTAGACTTCAATGTTTGTTGGGCATACTACATTGAATGTGTTTCGAACTGTAAAATTGCCCAGAGAAAATTTTACCAACAAATGCTAAAGACATGTCAGACGTATACGATGTTGCTCAATTCTGCTGGAACGACGTGTTATAGTTGAGATCAACAGAGTTGTGCAAAGGCATACACTTGTCTCTATGCGAACGGGGAGATGGGGAATTTTCCGGACCAGCTCGCACACGCTATTCATGCTATCTTCGTTTCTTGAGACCTATGTTGCCCCGCCCGTGACAAAGCAGCCTTTTCAAACTTTCGTATCCATGTTTTGATAAAATCATATATACATCTACATATAAATCATATATATATATATATATATAAAAAAAAAAATATATATATATATAGCAAGTCTCTCCACCGGTCACGACTTCGAGCCGACGACATCCAGTTTGGCACTCCCAGGCTCCGAGCGTCCTGGTCTACGCAACTCCTCCATCGCAGACAATGTCTGCCGCACTGTCTCCTTCCAAACATCCTGCCACAAAGGACTTTCCAGGCAGGCTTTTGGCGGATTTATACGCTGTTCAAGTGTTCCGCCGAACACTGCTTGCCGCAGAGAAAACATACATACACAGAGCGAACGCGGTTACAAATGAAACACCAACAAATTTGTTTTTAATTTTTATTTTAATCGTAGTTGTCTATTGTTATTTGGAATTATAAGTTTCGCTGCTTTTCTTACGAAATAAGTGCCGAGTAAGATACCGAAAAGAACCTTCTTATCTTATCTAAATAAACAGATTGTAGGCGAAAACAAATTGACTCACACTTAATACGACACATTTTTACTTTTAATGACACGAGAAGTATCAAGGACTCTTGGCGCGGATTAACCACTTCGGCGGGGTTCTCTGGTCTCCTCTCTGTACGGATATTCGATATATCCTTCTCGTCCCGGGGACGATCAGAATTAGACTGCCTGTCTGCACACACAGGTATCCAGATTCGAAACTGGTATCTGTATCTGTACGGAAAAATTTTTCTATTCGATCTGCTAACAGAATTCCGGAAATCTCTGTTAGCAGCATGCTATTTCATCCTAGGGGTAATTTCCTATTTTCCTGAAAGGAGGAAGTCATTCCTTGCATACATCATTATCATTGGTGATAGAATTTCATTTCCACGGCCTTCTGTTTGCACAGAACATCTGGCGCCCAGACCAGAGATATTCGGCGATTGTTTTGACGTACAGTCCGTGGGTCTTATTTGAACTTAGTACCCGGAATCGAAATCCATTAGATCTTTATAATGGTGTGAAATTCTAGCGTGGCCGTGGGACCGGAGTATTGCCTTTGTTGGCTTAACTCCTCATAAATTATCGGATATCCCGTTGAGATATATTCGATTGCGAGAGGTCGTGGCTGCCTTCTGTTGTTCAACGGATTTGGGTAGTCCTTGCATTAGATTACCCGCACGTGCATCCGTTGATCGGCTCATTCTTTGACGATAGCAATTCTTTTGTACCGAATTTCGGAATTGCCGGTTCGATGAGATGTTCCTGGGCGCAGGCAGCATGTATGGCATTTTGGGAATTGTTTTTTAGGAATAGAACTCATGGATGTTTATACCTTTGTTTCAGGGATGATGAATTATAATTGTTGAGCTTGACCTTAAAAGCTTTGGGGACGTTCAGTTCCTTGCTTTTTGGTGTCAGTCACAACGTTGGCTGCGAGTTGCAGGCCATATGGTGGGACTTTGGGACACGCGTCTGTGGGCGCGTGCAACGTTCTCAGGTAAGTAAGCTCTTTGAAGGTAGGAACCTTACCTGCGCGGAATTGTGCGTTCGTAGAATGCTACAGGCTCCTCTTCGCTCATTCGAGCTAGGTGTTCCGCTCACCGGAGCCTACCAAGCTTGATTTTTATTACAACGTTAGCTTCAAGGTAGATCGCGTACAACTCATGGTTGTAGCGTCTCCGGAATCGTCCTTCCTCACATACGGTGCAACAATTCTCCTTATGACCTTCCTCTCGAACGCGGCTAAGACTTCAGAGTGCCTTTTATTGATCACCCAGGTCTCGGGTCCATACATCAGTACTGATAAAGCCATGGTCTTGTACAGTAGTAGCTTGGATGTTCTGGATAAATTTCGGGATTTAAAGAGCCTTGATAAACCATAGTAGGCTTTGCTGGATTTGATCAGCCATTCGCGCATTTCTTCTTCCATGTTGCTATCGACTGAAACTATTGTCCCAAGGTAGTTAAAGTATTGCACTACTTCAAGTTTGTGCTCCACTACCCTGATAGTTTGTCCAACATTAGGTCTTCTCTTCGCAGAAGTTGCCACGATGTAGTTAGTTTTTCCCTCATTAATGTACAGTCCCAGTTTTTGTGCCGCCCGCTCGATCCGGGTGAAGGAGGGCTGTACAGCGGAATCGGATGTACCGATGATGTCGATTTCAGCTGCGTAGGCAAGTATCTGGCTGGACTTGTTCACAACGGTCGCTCTAGTTGTAACGCCAGAGTCACGGATTGCTTTCTCTAACGCCAGGTTGAAGAGAACACAGGCCAGGCCATCCCCTTGTCGGAGTGCATTAAAGATGTTTATTGATTTGGACAGCAATCCCGCTACTTTTACTTGACTAGTTACGTTGGTCATGGTCAACCTACAAAGTCGTATCAATTTGTTTGGAATGCCGAACACTCTCATGGCATTATGTAGTTCTACCCTGGCTTTGCAGTTGTAGGCGGCCTTAAAGTCTATAAATAGATGACATAATGTAATTTGAAATTCCAGACATTTTTCCATCGCCTGCCTAAGGGTGAATATCTGATCAATAGCTGATTTGCCTGGGATGAAGCCACACTGATATTGACCAATGATGACTTTACGGTATGGGGCTATCCGGTCCTGTACAATAGAGGAGAGTGTGGCGGTGCGGCCAAACCCCACGGTACACTTACCTAAAAACCCCTATTACCTCATCCCAAGATGCATACATTTTCGCCAGTGGCAATCGCATTAGGCACCTGAAAATGCTTCACACATTAAAGAGACCAAATCTATGATCTTTAAGTCCCTGTAAAGGAAACTTACCTTTCAGGTATTCTCTTTGCATACCAATTCTCTGTAAGATTTCTTTATTAGCTTATCAGGAATTCCAAATCAATTTCGGCATCTACGTTGCCAGGCAAATTCCCCTAGACGAATTCCTGAAAACAAAAGGATTTGAATTACATACTTTGTAACCAGGGATCATAAATATTGCGCCGTCTATTTTCCAACTTCGCCATGTGTACGATAAATTTCTTTACGTACACATTGGCCGGCGACCTTTTTCTCCCAGCAATAAAAGTCTCTGACTCGCACAATGTGCAAACCAAAGCAAGTTCGCATTCCGCGTCTCTTGGCATCAATTGAATTCAAAACATAAACAATGCAAATATAGAATCCGTTTTCCACAAACGAATTTCTACAGAGGAATATTGGTTGCGAACAACAAGCGTTGAACGCAACTTCCACAAACAAATAATGGAGATTGTTCTGGGCAAAATTTGTATGTTCAACTCGCGTTGAACACTTCGCAAGATTGAGATTTTTAACCTAACCGATGTGGTCACCACACACGTGATCTCGATTGTCCAAAAGCAACGGCGACCGCAATGCTGATACCTAAAACCACCAATCGTTATTGAAAAAGGGAAAATAGACCGAATACCTGTGATGAATTCCAGAATAAATCCCCCAAACGTATCCTCCTTACAAAACTCGGTTGACTTTTTGTTGAAATAGTAACTTTATTAAATGGATCGCTAAGATTTGTTTTATTATATCCGAAGGTGAACTGTTCTGAATGAAAGTTTAAGAAGAAGCAAAAATGGTTGTCGTTTGACAATCAACAAAATTTAATTTACATATGTCAGCTGACTGTTGGCATTGGTTAGGGTGGTGCCACGGTAGCATTCAATTGCGAATTCGCCGGTTGTGTCCAGTGCGAATCCGCAACATTCCGCCCGCCTTCGCCAAACATTGGCGAATCATCTGGCTCCAATGGATGGTCATCCGGAACTGGGGCGGGAGATTCCTCCTCCAGTGGGAGGAGACTTATTTTTGCGACGGGTCTTATGAGTGTGCCAGTAGCGGTCCGCAGGGTCACCACTCTCACGAGAACCTCCCGGCCTGGATGCACCTCAAGTATTCGTGCGAGGTGCCATTTGCAGAGAGGAGCCAATTCCGTCCGGATTACACACAATTGGCCTACAGTGATCTTGGTGTTTTGCTGATGCCACTTTGGTCGGTGTTGAAGGTTCTGCAAGTACTCGGTAGACCACCGCTACCAAAAATGTTCGTACATGTCACTGAGCAGTTGCGGCCGGGATAAGCGCGACTACGAAATGCTGAGTGTGGAGGGTTCCGGGATGGTGGTGGTCGGATCTCCAATCAGAAAATGTCCGGGTGTCAGTGCAGTCAGATCTGTAGGGTCATCCCGCAACGGTTGTAGTGGGCGAGAGTTCAAACATGCCCCCACTTCAGCTAACAGGGTGGATAGTTCTTAAAGTTTAGGAGTGTTTCTCCGATGACGCGTTTGATATGGAATTTGGTACTTTTCACAGCGGCATCCCATATTCCTCCAAAATGGGGGGCTGTCGGGGGCTTAAATCGCCACTCGGTGCCTTCATTTGCGAGGATGCGGGCAATCTCAGCAGTGTGCGGTATTGCCTGAGTGAATAGTGTGCGTGATTCCCGATCAGCACCGACGAAGTTCGTCCCACAATCGCTGGTTAATGTGGCGCAAATTCCTCTTCGAGCCACGAATCGGCGGTAGACTCGAATGAAATCCTCGGTGGAGTATCCAGACGCGGCTTCCAAATGCACCGCACGTGTGGCGAGGCATATGAATACGGCGATGTATCCTTTAATTGTGCGTGGGGTCCGGGAATCGGAACCCCGAATGACTATGGAGCGGGCGTAATCAACACCGGTATGTAGAAATGGCCTCCCTCGCCCGACTCGAGTGCCGGTAAATCCGCCATCTGTTGATAAGTCGGGGTGGCGATAAATGTCGCCAGCAGCGCAGGCAACGAAACACAACTCCCTTGACCAGTTGTCGTCCGCGTAGGATCCAAAATCGTTGGCAAATGTAATTAAGTGACAACTGCGTGCCACCATGGAGGGTTTTTTTATGAGCATCGCGGGCGATCAACATCGAGAGAACGGAGCCGGTCGGGAGGATGAGGGGGTGCTTCTCATCAGGATGTAATAATGAATGGCGCAGTCTTCCTCCAACCCGCAGCAAGCCCTCGGGGTCGATGAAGGGGTTGAGACGTAATAATAGGCCGGCCTGCTCGGATGAGTTTCGGGTGAGTGACGATATCTCCCAAGGAAAATGTGTTTTCTGTACGTAGGCGATCCAACGTTTAAGGGCCTAGTCAAGCTGCATTGGCGTCAACTCAGCGATGATTCTTGGGTTAGCTCTCGGAAGTGGCTTCTTGGTTGAGGGGTTTCCTTGTTGAAGTCGTTGAATAAACTCGATACACTTCGCTGGCACGCGGATGAGCGTGGGGAGCCGAGAGTAGCGCAGTAGCAGGTCATTGTCTTCTCGTGAACTAGTCGTAACGTGGCTGGTCACAGGGCGGCATTCCAGGTCTACCTCGGGAACTGTTGTCAAGATACACGGCCACGGAGTTCACGTAAGAAGGAACTCGGGTCCATTCAACCATATGGATGGTGCGTGCAGGTGGTCCGCCGAGGTTCCACGGGAGGCTAAGTCGGCAGTGTTTTGAGCGCCGGAAACATGGTGCCAGTATGCGCCAGAACGAGTGGTCTGGATTTCTGAAAACCGGTTAGCAACATCGGTTTTCCATCGGCTCGGTGTCCCACGGATACATGCTATAGCGCCAGTGGAGTCTGACCGTAAGTGCATGGTGGATGTTGGAAGTGACATGATGAAAAGGACACGCTTCGTCAGGCGCGTCAGTAATAATACGGCGCACAGCTACAGGCGGGGCAGGGAGACCTACTTTATCGGGGCCACTTTAGTTTTGGACGCAAGAATGATGCAGGATGATTTCGACGGGCCTCCGAGCGTTCTTAGGTAGATGACCGTGCCGTAAGCAGCCTGTGAAGCATCGGCGAACACACGGAGCTCGACAGATAGGCACTGCCCGGTCCACCGCGGAATGCGGAGAGTTTCTAGGTGTTTTAAATCGGTGACTAGGTCCCGCCATTGGGACCCCGGGGGTGGGGGAAGCGGATCATCCCATCCAAGTCCGAGTGGCCATAGGGACTGCATGACGATCTTGAATTTTACCACGACGGGAGATATCCACCCAAGGGGGTCGTAGAGACGGCCGATGAAAACAAGCAATTTTGCATTGCATCCATAGCGAGTCAAGGGTCGAATTCCAGTGTGAATATTTACACTGGCAAAGAATTCGGCTCTTGGCAGTTAGGCGCGAGTTGCGCTATGCTTTGTATTAGTGAACAAAACATGGGACGTGACCATTGCTAGATTGTTTAGGGAAAACAAACAATGATCACGTCCAATTATATGGCAGTTTATCGCTTATGCAACCGATCAGGGATAATCGGCTGCAACTGTATAAGCAAGAGATTTGCCATGGCTTGTCTTTTGGACCAACGGATTGTTGGGACAAGAACACTCGGAAGGATTGGCCTGTGTTTGATGGGCATGTGGTCGCCTATAGTAACCGATCGGTCATGACAGCTGATGAACCGAGATGGTTTAATTGATGCTATTTATTTGATGTCATCGCAAGAAGGTAATCGTGCAGTGGACTTAGGTTTCAGTTATTTGCGGGTTGGGGGCGGGAAGTTGAATTAGGACGATGGGTGGTTCTTCGGGAATGCTTAAAGAACCCCCACAAAACTCCTCTGTGGGTCCGTGAATGTTTATGAGGCTCATGTTCTTAAACTTTCCTCGCACGAGAAGAGTGCACTGCCTTTCATTGATTGCATTAAGGCCAAAAATGGCAGGCTTCGGTTTTTGGCTGACTGGAAAGCCTATCCCGAGCCAATTGTGTTTGCATGACAACTCTAATAAATGTTATACTCGTTTCTTTGAAGAACACCAGCCTTGCGCCAACCTTTCTCAGGATGTCGCTGTATGCATTGGTTCACTACTTGGCGGAAGCCAAAGTAGCTATACAGGCGTGTCACGTGGAGACTGCATCTCAACTTAGATTGAACATGGAACAAGGATAGTGCTGGCCTTCGACGGGTTGAAAGCAATTAGTGGCTTTGCCCTGTATGTTCGCTCCCATACGCCCAGATGACAACAACCCTATTCTGAATAACCGGTTTGGCTTTAAGATGGCTCATGAAACCGCGCATGCCGCAGCTAGTCTGGTCTCCGCCATACAAAGAATAAATGTAAGAACCAATGCACGGCTGCCTGCTTGATCGACTTGGAAAAAGCCATCGATACCGTCTGTACCGAAGGTTATATTACCACCTGGTCAGACAAGGGATATATAACCCTTTACTAGATGTAATTTATGATATGTTAAAGGATAGTAGGGTCGTGGTCAAAAGGGGCAAAGTGACCTCCAATATAACATATAAAATCAAGAACGGTTTCCAACAGAACGAATTTTGTTAGAATCAGAAACGCGTGCAACCAGGCGATTGGTACCGCGAAGAAGGGTCACAACGATAGGGTGATCAATAAGCTCCTTCGGTGCCCAACTGGTTCGCGCTCCTTCTGGTCAATGGTAAAATCTGTCAGCAGTAACTTCACATCCTCCTCTTTCCCTCCGTTGGTGACAGACAGCGGAACGTTAGTCACGAATTCAAAGGATAAAGCTAATGCATTCGCGAATTCAAACCTCGATCCCGGCCTTTTGGAGCCACTTGTGATCTCGCCGGTACGGTCTTCGATACGAGATGTGAGATTTCGTCCGCGCACTATTCAACGCATTCTACGTGAACTGGATTGTAGGAATGTAGTTCTTAAGAACTGTGCTCCAGAACTATCGCCGGTTCTTGGCAGACTCTTCCGCTTATCTTATGGACGGAGGACCTTTCCTGCCTGCCTGAAAATCGCTCGAGTTCAGCCAATCCCTAAGACGGGATAAAAATATCTCCCACAAAATTACCGTCCGATAGCATTACTGTGTATTTAATCTAAGGCAACAGACTTCTGAATGATCGTCAATACGGATTCCGTGGCAGGCGGTCCACGGGAAATCTTTTGACACTTATAACCGATATATGGACATCTGCGATTGAGGGGCATGGTGAGTCAAGGGCGGTCGCATTAGATATCTCCAAGGCTTTTGACCGCGTCTGGCACGGGGCATTGCTGAGCAAACTTCGTTCATATGGACTTTCCCAACAGCTTTGCGACTGGACGAGGAGCTTCCTTGAGAATCGATCGATCCGGGTTGTTGTGGACGGCCAGTGTTCGGATCTGTATCCTGTTAATTCGGGGGTGCCCCAAGGTTCTATTATGGCTCTAACCTTGTTCTTGCTTCACATAAATGATTTGTTGGAGACAATGGATAACAAAGAGTTCAGTTTTGCGGATGATAGTACGCTTCTTTCCTCCTTTTCGATTGTTCGGCCGATTGTGGTTCATATCCCGACGGCGGGAACATCTCTGCATCAGAACTCGTTCCGTTACAGAACTCGTTCCTTCCCACGCGAGTGTTCCCGGAGCGTTACAACCTTCAACTGTTCAAAAAGAACTGCAATAGTTATTTGATGGCATCTCAGGGCGCCCTAAATAAATAAAATAAAAAAAGCTGGAGTTTAAGGTTATTTTCTCTAGCCTGTAGTTTAGAATCAAAGAAAAAAGCAAATAAGAAATGTTAGAAAAAAGAACCCCATATGATAGCCTCATTAGATAAGCTCCATCCCTTATTTGCAGACATCCCACGACCGAGCCTAAGATTTGGGGATGTAGGAGATTCTAGGTGTCGCAAGACAGTGAATATATGTTTTACACTATTGTACGAGGGTTCCCTTTTATATTTCGGGATTAGAGAACAAAAACAAATATTGATCATTGAAAATCACTTTATTGTTTTTCAAAATATTCCCCATGAAGATCTATACACTTTTGCATGCGTTAGAACCAATTGTCGAAGCACTTTTGCCACTCTGATTGAGGTATCTCCAACACATGCATTCTGAATGCAGCAATCGCTTCTTCAGGTGTCGAAAAACGTTGACCTCTCAGTTTGTTTTTTACGTACGGGAATAAAAAGAAGTCATTCGGTGCCAAGTCAGGACTATACGGAGGATGACCCATCAAATCGATGTTTTGGGTGCTCAAAAATGCAGTTGTCGCAGCCGATGTGTGAGAGCTCGCATTGTCGTGGTGAAGAGTGATCCGTCTTCGGCGGTTGGTTTTCCTGATTTCTTGGAAGACAACTGGCAAACAAATGGTTGTGTACCACTCAGAATTGACTGTTCTGCGTTGTTCTAGTGGTACGGTTGCGACATGTCCAGTTTTTCCGAAAAAACAGGCGACCATTTGCTTGGAAGTGCTTCGTGCGCGAACAACTTTTGTTGGATTTGGCTCATCTTGAAACACCCAGACAGTCGACTGCTGTTTACTTTCGGGCTCATACGCGTAAATCCACGATTCATCACCTGTCACGATGTCATAGACGTATTTCGAAGCACCGCGACCGTATTTCTTGAGCATTTCTATCGACCAATTGACACGAGCCTTTTTTTGGGCGATTGACAAATTGTGTGGGATCCAACGCGAACAAATTTTTTTGACAGTCAAATGTTTATGCAATATTGAATGTATGCTGGTCCCACTAACGCCTAAGGTTGTCTCAATCTCACGATAGGTCACATGACGATCTTCCAATATCAGTTCGCGCACAGCATCAATGGTTTTCGGAACAACAACTGATTTTGGACGACCTTCACGAAATTCATCTTGGAGTGAACTACGACCACGATTGAATTCACCATACCATCGATAAACACTGGTCCTTGATGGAGCTTCATCGCCAAAAATTGAATTAAGTTCATCCATGCACTGTTGCTGAGTTAATCCACGCCGAAAGTTGTAAAAAATAATCGCACGAAAATGTTGACGATTTAATTCCGTTTTTGGGCCGAGATGAATCTTTTAAGTTACTGTAAACAACACAAATAGCGCTCGTATGTCAAAACGTTCTGAGTGCGTATAACCTCAAAAATGTCCAACTTTACGACAGAGCTGTCAATTGCCGGATTGCAACACTAGGGTTGCCAAATCCCGAAACATAAGAGGCAACCCTCGTATCTATGTTGAACATGCGACTGTTGTTTATATTTTACTTCTCCCAGGTAAAGGCGAACCTATAGTGGGGGCCAGTGCCCTGAGATGCTATTTTTTTTCTCGACCGGGTCGATCAACCAATCTCCGAAAGATGTTCAAGGATTTCTCGTAACCATTTCACGAAACCTATAGTTTAATGGGGTGATATTTCACCGAGCGGCTTGGCTTTAGGACCCTACCTTCCTCTCAGTAATTGTGTCGAACTGCACAATAGCAATCGTCGTCAGTTGAACCTAGGTTTGCACAATCAAACGCAAGACACAACCTCCTTAACAACTTAGCTCTTGAGGCGGCGAATCTGTGGAGGTTCTCTATACTACATGGAGAACCAACCTACAGCGCCAACCAATCTTGACCGTTAACAGTGCGTCACCTCACCCTAACCTGTAACCCAACTCCCTATGCGAAATCCGCAGTAGCATACATCCCAAACCCTGCAATAAAACACATTCCAAACCTTCAATAGAATATAAATCAACAGAATATGTTCTAAAACATCCCCGCATTCATTTTCCCAAAATTGCTTCGGCCAATCCTTTACTGAATTCACATTCCCTCCTTGCGACCAAGCAATCTCAATTTCCCACGAAATTCATAAGCTATAATAAAATGCATATTCCAACCTACAATGGAATACCAATCATCTCCCTCAACTACATCACCCCACATACATTTTCCCAAAATTGCTTCGGTCAATTCTCTATTCTTTCCTCCCGACCAAGCAATCTTCATTTCCCCGAAATTCAACTGCCGTAATGAAACGCATATTCAAATCCATAACGGAACATTAACCATCACCACCAACTATACCAAGCCGCATACATTTCCCCGAAATGACTTCGGTTAATATCTTATCTAAACGATATTCCTTGCTTGCACCCAAGCAATTTCAATTTCCCGGTATACACAACCAACGAATCCAACTCAGCTTGTACGGCGAGGATTCTTTGGAACTGAATTCTTATGCGAGTATAGCAACTCTTCTCGAAATTCCTCGGAAGTAACAGCAACCTTATTTCTGCTATGATTCCGCCGCCACGACGCGATGAATAGACTTTTTTCCATTTCATTAGTCAGTCGTCGTCCAACCGCCATCGAGTGCGCGTCCCCCTTTACACCACTTTAAAACAATAGAGTCCGAGGCGAACAGTTGACGTTTCAGTAGTGTGATTGTTTATAAGAGTTGCGGGCGGCGTCGAGTGTCCTTCGTAGGTTCACGCCTAATGTTACGATTGCCAAAATTGTACGATTTCAACCACCGGATAGACTAAAACTAAAATAGACTAAAGTGAAGTACGACTTAATTAAGAAACCATAGTGCCTAGTGTCTTTGCAAATTTACGACTAGTTTGACGATTGTACAAAGTTGCACACTGCAACCCATTGAATAAGTGGCAGTATTAAGATAGAATAAAACCCAATTGAATAAAGAACCATTTGCTACGGAAACTGTGTTTCTCATCTTACTTATTCCTCGTTGGGCGATCATTTGTTCCTGGTTTTAACCTTCCCCGGCGGCGAGCAGTGTCTCATTTAACCATTTCGGTGGGAGTGTAGTGAACCCGAGCCATACGTTGGCACACAATCCCTCCCCCACAAATCCGTGCCCTCACTAAACTAAACTAAACTATGATATACTTTTGTCAAAATTTAACACAATTGCATTTTTAACGCCTTGTTAGGTGCAATACAAAAACAAACATTTTTCCGTATTGTAACTCCTCAATATACGTGGTAAACTTCGGTTTTCAATCTAAATTTGTGATACTTACTTTATAATATATTTCCAGCAATTGATCACCGACGCATTGGGAAAAATCCGGTTGGAGCCATGATGAGTTGCCAATATCACGTTTTTCGCATAACCGCCGAGAGTAGCCTTGATATTTGTTCGGGCAATCAGATATAACCACGGCTCCCGGGGCGCTCGTGGGCCATTGCACACCAAAGCTCTTTTTCATGTGACACAGTTCAATAACATTTTTATCGATCACTGTCACGTACACGCTCTTCGAAACCGGTGACACGCTGTTCGACACCACACACATGTATTCTGCTGATTTCTGAAATACCAATAAGCTCTAATTAAAACAGATTTGCTAACAGTTTTAAATAAATTCTAATGCCGGTGGCTATCAACTAGCGCATCTCGTTTCCAAGACAGCATTTTATGCGGCTGTCATTCTAATTGAACGCGAAATTAGGTGAAATCCAATTTCGCTTGAGTTAGAATGCTCTAATTGTTCTTCATTTGAACGATTCTCTGGGAACTGAAGTATTTCTGTGTACAATGCGACGTGCTAGTGATAAACCACACGGACAGCATGCACTTAATTTGTCACGCACGAGATACATGTTCACGGGTTGTCGAAAATCATGCCCGAGTGCATGTCAAGTTTTATGTGAAAGGAAGGTCTCTTAACTCACCTGGATGTTATTGATTTTCAAAATGCTTCCATCGGGGTATAAATCTTCCCACATCGCTGTTTGGGGATCCGATTGAAAAAGTACACCATTGCGCGTCCAGCTGTATCCTAATTGCCCATAGTGTTTGATGTCGTTACCGGGCGAAAGGCATCGCACACGTAATGAATCACCACGATGCAAAGTGACACTTGCTGGGTCTACACGTAAGCGTGGTGGGCTCTGAATATGTACATGAATCGACCGGCACTGTTCAATGCCCCAATCAACTACCTGCAAAGTAGAATAAAGAACATCAAATTGTGGGTTAAAGACAACGTTCAAAAGTGGGCGCTTTATGGTTAAAACCGGATATGTAGAGGGTATCAGAGCAACCATTGTGTATTTTTAAGGATACACTGGAGCTCCTAAAGGTTAATCATTCGATGTAGATGAAAGGACGATGAGCAGAAAAATTTCAAAATTGCAATCCTAATCTGCAAACAGCCCAGCATATGCAAGTTGTGGAAGACACATTCCGGATGTAGGTTCAAGGTAAAAAGGGCTATTTCGAACGTCTATCGGGGTGAGGATGGAAGAATGATAGATTGTATTTGTAACTTGCTATACAAGGCAAAGTATTAGAAACAAAGATAGTAATGCAGTTGGGAATCTCAAGCAATGAAAGATTAAATAAAACTACCTAAAATAACATAACCCTAGACTCCCACACAGTATTAATCTGACGGTTTTAGGATAAAATTCTTCCCAAATGGGGAGTTAACAAGTGCGTTCGTTGAATTAACGGCCATAAATCCATACTATGGAATGTCGCCCAAATTTTGTCATCTCTCTTCATATAACTGCAAACCCCAGCAAAACGAGTCTTGGGTTTGAACACGAAGAACCTTTCCGTTCTTGGAAGGGTCCACAATGAAGCAGTCTTTTTAAAACGTTGATTATATGTGTAAACTTCGTCCGCTTTAGAAATGACCCCAGTTTGCCAGGTTAACGAATAACACAAAAGCCCTTAAAGTTAAATAGTTCAAATATGTGTAACATCCTAATAGAATGCGGAGAAAAATATTCGTGTGCTTTTTAGTAAAAATGTATAGCAACTTTTTCTTTAATTCAAAAACAGTTTAATTTATTCAAATATTGCTAAACCCTTTGAACCATTTTTTTAGATAGAACCGTGATGCGTTTATCATAAAACCTTAGGATTTAATCTTTTTTGACACCAACGTACACACAAGACAGGATTTTGAGGGTATCCTTAGATGTTATAGCACAGTGTGAGCGGAGGAGGAAGTAGATAAGGAAAGGAGGCATCGATGTACATTGCTCTTAAATGCCTGGACATTACAACGACGAGGAAACACATGATCAGGCAGAGCATTCTACATCCGTGTGGTTCGGTTCAAGAATGACTCTCTATGTTTATTTGTGCGCCTGACGTTGACTTTCAATTTGAACTGATGCGCACTCTCGCATTGACAGGTATCGCGGGAAAATGTCTAAAGGGGCAGAATACAGTCAGCAAGTTCAGTTGAGTAACGATCATGATAACACCTATTGAAAAGTGACAGGCATGATACGTTGCACCTATGTTCTAACGACAGAATTGACCGACTTTGAAAAACGGATCCTCTATCGCTGTCTGTTTTATGGTCGGTGAAGATCAGATCCAATTATAATCTGACGGCGAAGTATTCGGATTATATGGTGATGCATTTTGGCGCTTTTCGGTAGTGTTCCTGTGGCGGTTGTTACTAGTAGCTGCACCAGCACGGGCGCGAGTTCACTAGTAACCCACTGAGCTTGCAGATGATGTCGGCGGAGGGCACAAGCGTGACGTTAGTCAGTCGGCGTGTTTCTAGACGGAGCATCAAGATCCACACTTGGCACACCAGTTTGAGAACTCATAAAATGTCACTACCTCCAATTACACATCACCAATTCGGTCATATAACTAACAACCCGTAACTTCGACGTCGACGACGGTGATACTTTATCCCACTACTGATAAATCAAATAACTATTCAATAAGGCTTCGTGATATTATTCTTTATTCGTTAATCACTTTCTCTAGTTAGGTGTTACAATAAGTTCGGTAAGTTAGCACAACAGCTCACCGGTATTACAATGAGTTCGGTAAGTTAGACACAACACTCCTTAGTATTACGATAAGTCCGGTAAGTCAGTTTTCCGATTGCTGACATTCCATTCGGCAGCACGGGTCTTGAAGTAAACGCACTGCACGCTAATTGCCGATGATCCTGACGTAAGGATCGAGGATGGGTATTGCATAAAAATTTTCGGGCTACGCCGCGACCATCCCATGTAATGGTTGTAGCTTGACTCCCCGGCGGTTGAATAACGACTGCCTATTCCATCCTTGGCTCGTGCAAAGCCGACTCGCTATTCGGGTGAGTTTCGTGTGTGGCGAGAGAAAATGTCTCTCTCTGGTGAAGAGGGGACCGGCTCTCTCAGTGTAGATCCAAGTGGTGTGTGTGAGTTGATCGTGTAGATCGCATTGTTTAACCATGCACTGCGGCCAAGGATAAACGATATCGAACAAGGCAAAATGGACCAAAGGCGTCGTGAGGGATGGGAGTGCAGCTGAGTAAACAAGCTGTATCTTATTAGGGAAGCATTGGGTGCTAATGGTGATTTAGATACTTACGCAATGGGAATTGTGTATAGAATTTATGCCGGCGGGAAGAATCGAATCCTTTTGTTTGCATATTGTGTATGCTGAATAATTCGATTTTTGGCGGCTAAGCGCGAGAATCGACGATGGCTTGCTGTTGGATAACGGATTGTGGTCGGGTATATTGCAGCTGGATAAACAAGCTGCACGTCGTTGCTTATGCCGGTGGACAAAAGGTCGCGTACTAATGTGCATGCCGGGAAAATTGTTGCGCACATGTGAGGCTGGAATCGCCGACGAGACGAAACGCTAAGATTCCCTGATTATGATGATTACATTATATGTGAACCAAAATGTTTTCAGGGAAATTTGCTGGTGCGTTGGTGCAAGGAGTGATGATGGTCTTGGGGAGGATTATGTTTGCAGGTTTGGGGATAGGGATTTGGCCTGAGAATATGGGTGGTTCTTCAGGTAAGGTATTAAAAAACCCTCACAGTCCACCAACACAACTGAAGAACCACGTATATTTATTTGAACTTTATTATGTAGGGAACATTCTACCCAATTCGTCCTTTAATGTGGTACAAATCTATTTTTGGAACACTATCGTCGTCAAGCCCACTGGCCGTCAATCATAACAAAATCGACGATACCAGAATTTCTTGGAAATTCTAGAGGGTTGTCGTGTATTTACTGTTGATTTCCGTTCGCGTTGTTTTGTTCGAGAAACATATTTCGCATGGTTGGTATAAAACTGCAGTATAACATTTCGTGTTCTTAACAGCGACTTCATCACAGCATCACCACCTCCCACTATTGATATATTAATTTTTGCTGGCTCACCAAAATACTATATGTGTGGCTTAGGGTGGTTATTAGGAAACGCACACCCTTACAGTTTATTAATTTCGACCTTTTTCTCTTTCTTCAATAAGGCTATTTATTACTGATTGTGTTGACTCGAAAGCTTGTAGTTGATTTCATTCTATTCCCGTAGCAAATTGTAAAACTTATTAAGGCTTTCAACTAAGTTCGCGGGGCGCCCAAACTTCAACTTATTTTTCTCACTATCGTTCTACCAATGTTTGTAATCATTTTCTGGGCGATCTTTAGATACTTAGAGATGTTGTGACCGCTTACATGTAAGAACTCTTGAATTGTGTCTATAATTTTGTATTGTTTTTGGGCGATAGATCGGCTAGAGTAATGGGCATTCAATCAACAGCTAAACCATGAGAACAAAAGCAAACGAATTATTTCCGGGCAATTGATTGCAGCAGAGTACATAAACCATTTACATCACATCTTCTAACATGTCTGCACCGCATTTTCTCATGTAAGAACTCTTGAGTTGTGTCTATAATTTTACCTTCTTTTTGGGCGATAACGTAGCGGTTCTATGAACCGCACAACCAACTATAGGTTGGGATGTCCTTTCCGCCAAGGAACATACTTACCTTTATTCATTACACGTGCCCACAGACACGTGTCCCAAGAGTCATGGCCATTCCTGTAACAAGCAACAACGTTGAACCCGATACCAAAAAGCAAGGAACTTAACGTTCCAAAAGCTTCCAATATCGAGTCCAACGTTTCATCCATCATATTCAAACACAATTGAAAAGTACAAAAATGCACAATCTTCAATTCCGAACATCTGCACGATGTTTCCATGAAATACCATATTGGTAAGTAAACCGAACAAGGGATACATTCTCGGGTGGCTAAATTCAATTAGCACCTAAACCCCTCGCATGATCTAATGCTAAGGCAGACTTGCGCAAACAAACGATTCGTTGCGCCATAGAGCCATAAACTCTAAACACTATCCCAGATAGATGTTTATGAGTGAAAGGTAAACAAAAGCATTACATTCCATGGTTCCCATCCCATCCGAATTGCAGGGACCCTTTTCTTCATGCCAGATGACTAACCTAAACATATCCTATAGTCCGTGCACCCATCCGAAGTGCGTGCAATCCTTTGGCCGCATGCCAGATGTGCAGTGCAAATAAACTACGGAATGATCGGAGAATAAGCGGCGGCATCGGATCAACACACAAAGGGGCGAGATACCGACCACCAGCAACTAATGGTTATGATGATGATAATGATCATCAGGAAGATTTCTCCTTTTTACAGAGACTATGGGAAATTCTCTTAGCAGACAGGATGGAAAATTCGGTGCAGAGATGCGCTGGGAAGATTTCCCTTACGATGGGTGATGCGAATACAGTTAGTCGACTTATAGCATCAGTCTTTATCGAACAGCCATATCGAAGAATCTAGGAATCGAGTTGTCGACATATAGAATACGAAGGAGGAGGTACGCGAGTGAGCAAAGTATTTGTCCGAACTGCCACCGACGGCAACATCAAAAACATATATTCGGCTTTTCAACGCGCGCCGACCCAAAATCTTCGCTCAGGACATTAGAGTTGTGTTTTGCGGTAATTACGTGCGTGCAAGAATTATTAAGTGCAATCCGAGTTTCCGTTAATCATTGTCGCCTACCAGGTATCGTAGACACAATAAAAACAATCCCGGTGTCCAATAATTCCTCGTCCCTTATTTCCAAGAAAACTAGCGAACAACTGTTACGCGTTTTAACAATTTAAGTGCATGTTTTTTTTTTTGCAAAAAAAAAAAATAAGAACAATAAAAGGATCGGAATAAACAACCATACTCTGTGTTTCATTTATGACAATCCTCGGTGCTGTAGTTGTGCTGTTTCGCTCTGTGGATTTCCTTGTGGCAGCAGTGTTCGGCGGAACACTTACGCCCCAATAGATAACATCCGCTAAAATAGCTCGGCTAGAGTAATGAGCATTCAATCAACAGCCAAATCATCAGAACGAAAGCGAACGTACCATTAACTGGCAATGGATTGCAGTAGAATACATATACCATTCACAGCACATCTTCTAACATGTCTGCACCGCATTTTTCCCTTTATCTTTGTAAATATGTAAAAAGCAGCGAATTTGATCAAAAGGCCAAGTGTTAGATGTGCTCCGCTCAAAGTACTAACTGTCAGTGGGCTCCGACTCTAAGTAGGAATCGTTGATGAGGCAAACTGCGTTTTCTATATTTCCGACGTAACGTGCGTATTCCCATTTCCGCCGTGTTGAGAACTATATAATGATTTCAGCGCTCACTAGCTCGCCAAACAAATTTTTCTCTAGATCAAATTCAATGTATCTAAAAGTACTTTCCTTTCACAAACGATAATCCTTGAGTTCTCTTAAATTTAACTTGACTAACATGACTTAAACGGGGGTGGTGGAACGGAAATCATACAAGACCGATAGGTGCGGTAGTAAACGTAGGTTACGTCTTTGGCGTCTGGTAATCTGTGTGTATGTGCCGTCTTTTACTGTGCGTGCGTGAGTGTAGTGTGTCAGTAGTAGACACCATCGGATGGGTTCAGAAATCCTTTGTGATAGTGAGGAATGTTGTTAGGAAGGCCGCTTTTTTCAATTTTGTACTGAAGAAGAAATCGTTAGGGTCGGTTTCGAAGAGCTCGAAAGAGAGAAGGATCAAGAACGCAAGACTCCCATACAAGTGGGTTCTCGCTGTTCTTGATGGTTTTGAGGTACTTGTGTGCTAATTGCAGCAAATACTCGTCTATAGGAAGCACCTACATATAGGTGAGAGTTGTGGTAATGGCGACCGTCAGGCCTCCTAGAGTGGTTGATGCCACTTCTGGGGAGTTTTCTTTCCCAAAACTCGGAGTTTTTCTATACAAGACCATGTAGGAAAGGCGTAGGACTGAACTCGTCATGCAACCACTTCATATTTTTATAGGTCCGTGGCTCTGGCTTCTATCATCTTCCAGAAATTTCTGAACAATTCAACGTGCTGTCGCTGTAACGTCGTCTAACAATTCAACGCGCTGTCCCTTGTGGCGCTTTCCAGAGCTTTCCAAAGAATTCAACATGCTTTGGCTTGTACCATTTACCAGGAACGCGCTGTGTTTTTTGACGTCTTCCGGAGAATTAAATGTCTAACATTCTTCACAGCAATGCGAAGCACTCTTTCTTGTGGAGGCGACGTCGTCTATTCCACCTTCTGATCCCGAGTGTGTTGTTTGCTAATCTCTTTCAGGTCCAGTGCTCCATGGTAGTGACGTTCCCGTCACCATGATTAAAGGTAACTAATGTAACCTATTAAGTGCTGTGCTGTTGTTAATTCTCCTTCCACATGGGCTGATGACGCTTGACCTACCTGTTTTGCATTATTTTACGTACCTGATCAAAATCCATCCTGTTGTTTAACAACAACAAAATATGGGTAGACGACACTGTTTCTACATAACAAAACAGTTTAGTCAATGTTGAAATTCCTTTTGCAACTTCTAATGCAAATATTTTTCAATCCGTTGAAAAGTGTGCATGAGTATACTCTTCAACCCTCTTCATTTCCGCTTCTTGGAATGCACTTCGTAGCTTTGCATTCTGAGAATTACCCAAGCTCCCAAAAAAGTCAAGTGGTTCACCTTTTGGTTTCGCTTTTCGTTGCAAGCGAAACCAAATCGACCCCTAACCAAGCTGCTCTCCTTCACAATGTTCCCATTCTCCCTGGATTAATTGAGTGCTGAGTAAATTCACAAGAGTTTATTCACATTTAGTGGGCGGGGAAGTGGGAAATCGAGGATGAGTGTGCGATCGGGAATGGGCTATCGGTATAAAAGGGCGCGAATGGACAGATAATTGTTGTTCGTCTGGTGTGTGTCGTATCTTAAAACAGGTGTCGTTGTGTTTAAGAGCTCGTGTGGGCGCATTAGATTGAAAATAAAAACAAGAAAAAGAATAATAAATGTGTTGTTTGATGTGTTTAAAATTGAACGGAAAACATTAAGGAAGTTAGTATTAAATGTAGAAACGAAAACAAGGAAAAGAATCATTAATGTGTAGTTTAAAGTGTTCCAAATTAAACGGAAAACATTATGGAACTTGGCTTTAAATGTACAGACAAAAACGACAAAGTGGCGTGTCTTTTAATGTTTTTTTTATGTGCCAAAGCAAAGCTTTTATAGGATCTTGGCAACGAGGGATACACAGCGACGCCATGTAGGACTATCCTAAACTTATGAGCGAAGCGAGCGGTTTACCAGGGTTGATGCTCTCCTTAATCATTTTGTTGCTATAATTTCCTGTTATCCTGTCCTATCAGTATTTTTGTTGCCTCTTGGGTATAGGTAATCTAATCTTCGATGCTTCTTATATGTCTGCATATTCTGATCATCCCTTTCTTTACTTATTGTTTGGATAACTTCAAGTTGTAGATCGTTCTTAGTTCAATATGCCTTTTGTCCTTCTTGTGGGGCTCTTTGATTTTCACTTGGACCTTCTCTGATTTACCCTTCACAACAGACTTCTTGGCGATTGATGAACCACGCAGGGAGATGTCGGACCCTTCGTCCACGAGACCCAACAGTCGGGTTAATCTTTTCGGTCCGTAAAAGTCCACTGGCACCACTTTCAGACACGCCTTGCCGTTGCTAATAATGCGCACTGATGTAATCACTTCTTCACTTGGCTTCTTTCGGGTTCGCTGCTTGTTCTGAATGTCAGCCGGTTTTTTTTTTACACAAACGCGGTGATTTTGGAGTACCCTTAAATGTCAGAGCACGGTGCGAGCGGAAGGAGTGGGAGTGGATAAGGGAAGGAGGTTCCGTTTTTTTTTTTGTTTTTCTCTATGAATTGAAAGAAGTGATGGCTTCTTGAACATTTTTGCAAGGAGGCGTCTTGCAGCTTGAAATTTAATGTTGCCTGCGAAGACATCTAAAGCAGAACCTTGATATCTTGACCTGCTCCCATTTTTTGCTGGCTCCAATCTTCTTGGATCTGGGTCATTTGAAGAGCTCATATCCTTTCTATCTTCTCTCTGAAGTGCTACGATAAAAAATGCGTTGTTTACGGTAACGTCAATCAAAAACGATCTTGCTCCAGGCTTGGTGAGCCGGCACAATTCAACTCAAAAGCTGATATCCACCCAAACAAGATTTTGCTCTCAATTTGGTGGGATTGGAAAGGTGTGGTGCATTTTGAGCTGCTTCCAAGGAATCAAACGATCAATTCGGATGTGTACTGTTAACAACTGAACAGAGTAAGTACAGCTTCTAACGAAAAACGGCCAGACTCGGTCCATTAAAAAGAGGTCAATTTTCACCACGATAACGCTAGGTCACATACATCTTTGGTCATCACCATCATCATCATCGGCACTACAACCGGGATCCGGTCTTGGCCTTATTTAACAAATCTCTCCATCGGTCCTGATTTCGAGCCGATATCATCCAGTTTTGTACTACCAAGCTCTGTGCGTCCTGGTCTACGCCATACCTCCATCGCAGCCAAAGTTTGCAGCGCTGTCTCCTTCCATACATCCTGCCACAAAGGGCTTTCCGAGCAGGCTACTCTTCGCTCATTCGAGCTAGGTGTCCCGCCCACAGGAATCTACCGAGCTTGATTTTTCTTGCAACATTATCTTCAAGGTAGATTGCGCACAACTCATGGTTGTACCGTCCCCGGAATCGTCTTTCCCCACATAAAGGGCCAACAATTCCCCTTAAGACCTTCCTCTCGAACGCGACTAAGAGCTCAAAGTGTCTTTTATTGAGAACCCAGGTTGTGGGGGTTCTCTATATCACACGAAGAACCAACCCACAATACCTACCTAACTTCGACCGCTAACAGCGCGTCACCACAACCCAAACCTGCAACACACATTCGCAACATGCAAAGAATAAACTTCCCAATATGCCCAGAATCCATTTCCCAACCTGTAATAAAATGCATTTTCAAACTTACAACGGAATATTAATCATCTCCCTCAACTACATCAAACCGCATACATTTTTCCCAAAAACCACTTCGGTTAATTTCTAACTTAAACTATATTTCTCGCTTGCAACCAAGCAGCATTAATTTCCGCCGAAAGTCCTTCCGGCTCACTTCCTGCTTAAACCATTTCCTTCGTTTATAACCAAGCAACATTTAGTTTCTCCGAATATCATTTCGGCTCCCATCCTACCCAATACCAATTCTCCTTACTGGTAAGTCACCAGCACGATGCGTTGCATTTCCACGAAACAACCGTCGCAACGACCAAGACCCATATTCCTTTGTCTAACCGACAACTCATGCCCATACTTGGTCGTGTTTCCAAAACCAATTTCCCCATATACATAGCGACAGAGGAATCCAATTCAGCCCGTACGGCAGTAATTCGCTGGAACTAAATTCCCTATGCACGCATAGCTACCCTTTTTAAGTTCCTAGTAAGTGGCAGTGAGTTTATTTAGCTATGACTCCACCACGACGCGATAAATGGATTCTCGCCCCTTCTTAGTCGAGTCCCAACCACCAGCAAGCGCAGTCGAGTCGAGTGGAAAACCCGCGCCGGTATATTAATCAAAGAAAGAAAATTAAGGAAACGAGTTCAACCTCGGTAGCGAACGTGTGAGCAATAGTTTTAAAACAAATGATCTTGGATACAGAGAATTTAATAAACAATGTAATACTAGTTGTAAAAAAAAGGTTGCGGATACAGAGGATTTAATAAACAATGTAATACTAGTTGTAAAACAAATGATCGTGGGTACAGAGAATTTACTAAACAACGTAATAGTTCATTGAAACCCAAAGTGCGGGTATCGACGAAATAAAGACTAATTATAACTAAGCGACTCCGAGTGTTTCATTTGTTGTGTTTCCGCTTCGCGGATGACAGTTTCGACTAGGATTTTCAAGTGCTCGTAACGCGCCCGACGTGCGACCTCCAAGTGACCGGCTACCAGCGAACGACCCAATTAATCGAACCTTTAAAATCATTGCAAACGATCTGAACCGGCCCAGTGGTGACTGGTCCCTGGCTGCGAGTCCTGAATAAGAAAAGAGAAATAAAAAGAACACGAAGCACGAGCGAGCTTGCCATTCCCAGTGCTACCAGCCGCAACTATCCGCCGTTCCCGTGATTTCCGTCGGTGGGTGAGAGTGAACCCGTGCCGTACGTCGGCACCCACACAAGGTCTCGGATCCGTACATGAGTACTGGTAAGACCATGGTCTTGTACAGTAGCAGCTTGGATGTTCTGGATACATTTCGGGATTTAAAGAGCCTTGATAGACCATAGTAGGCTTTGTTGGATTTGATCAGCCGTTCGCGTATTTCTTCTTCCATATTGTTACCGGCTGATGCTATTGACCTGTGGTAATGCTTTTATACCAACACAGAAGAACGTTGTAATGTTTCATCTGACATCGGAGAAAACAAATGCTTTTGTAACTAACACAATAGCGAATCTTCATCATTCGCTGGTACCCAAATGAGAAATTAAACACGGTCTTAAAGTCGCAGAATATTCTTTATTGTCAAGGTGTGACGCATAATACATTACCGGAAATTAACTAAACTGTAGTTGTGTAAACTTATATTTATATTTAGAGTGATTTTCAGAAATCCAATATTAATTAAACTGTAGTTTTACACACTTATATTCTATTATGAATGAAACTTTAGATCCATTTTCAGGCAATACAAAATGGAAAATACCTAAGACCGACACACTCACTCGAACGATAGCTATTTCCGGACTCGTGTGTTTATTTAACGTGGAGGCCCGACCTGCTTCTACGGAATCCAGATCGCGATTGATTGTAGCAACCGAAGCGACAGAACACCAAAATATTCATCCATCGCCCCGATGACCGTATAAGGTATGATCCTCTTATCATCATATACACGATGTTTCCCTCTGTTGCTCATGGTGTGTGTGTCCACAAGTATGCGGACCGTGGATCATCAAATACACAAGGGTAACACGATGAGCAATGATCCGCCGCTGGGCGAGTCATCCTGAAAGGGCTTCCGCATGTTTATATTAAGTAGACGGCGCACACGATGATTGTATCGTCGTACCGATGCTGTTGGCTTACTCAGGATTCTCGTGTGCATGTTTGCTTCCGACGTCTGGGCGCGAGATAAGAGGGCATGTTTCGTTAGTTGGATAACTTGCTGGGTATTGGGATAAATACGATGATCTTCGCGCACGTGCGTAGCAGGGTAAGTATATTTAAGTACCACCGAATGGTTTTCCTTGGTGTGTGCTGCGTTTATAATTTCTTAACAGGAAATCTGATGATGCAACATACAACCGGTGAATTGCTTTCTAGGCATATGCTGTGCTTCATGCAATCATGCTCTTGGAGAAAATGTCTCTTGTTGCTGTGCTAATAATTAGCGATAATATGACTTACATGGCTAGGAGACATTTTAAGCAGATAACTGGGAGGTGCGTAAATGCTTTCCAGGATCTATGCGCTTTAGGTGGTAGTTGTGTGCTTAATTGCCAAGCAAGTAATAGCGCTCAGCTGTACTTGCCAAAATATCTGCATTATAGGTTTTTGTAAGCTTGGGGGGTGTTTTCGCATCGTAGGCGAGAAGATAAGCAGTGGCGTTCTAAGGAACCGCCACAGACCCAAGGTAGGTTAAATTATTGCACTACTTCAACTACGTCTTCCACTACCCTGATAGTTTGACCAACGTTCGGTCTTCTTTTCGCAGAAGTTGCCATCATGTTCTTCGTTTTTCCCTCATTAATGTGCAGTCCCAGTTTTTGTGCCGCCTGCTCGATCCGGGTGAAGGATTTCTGTATAGCCGATTCGTTTCTACCGATGATGTCGATGTCATCTGCGTGGGCATGTATCTGGCTGGACTTGGTGATAATAGTCCCTCTAATTGTCAATAGCCAGAGTCACGGATTGCTTTCTCCAACGCCAGATTGGAGAGGAGGCAGGCCAGACCGTCCCCTCGTCGGGGTCCATTAATGATGTTTATTGGTTTGGACAGCAGTCCCGCTATTTTTACTTGACTAGTTACGTTGATCATAATCAAACTACAAAGTCGTATCAATTTATTTATTTATGCCTAACTCTTTAATGGCATTATATAGTTCTGCCCTGGCTATGCTGTCGTAGGCGCCAAGTCTATAAATAGATGATATAATGGAATCTTAAATTCCTGATATTTTTCCATCGCTTGCCTAAAGTGAATATCTGATCAATCGCTGATTTGCCTGGGATGAATCAACACTGATATTGACCAATGATGGCTTTAGCGTATGGGGCTATACGATCTTATAGGATAGTGGAGAGTATCTTATAGGCGGTACTCAGCAATGTGATACCCCGATCGTTGCTGCACAGTGTGATATCTCACTTCTTATGTATGGGGCAAATTATACTGCGACGCCAACCTTCCGGCATCTCCTCTTGCTCCCATACGTGTACCACGATATCATGAATTGCGTGATGTAACGCTGGACCTCCTCGTTTGATCAGCTCAGCTAGTATGCCATCAGCTCCAGGGGCTTTATTTGATTTGAGCTGTCTAATGGCTTTTAATGTTCCCTCAATGCTTGGTGGCGGCAGCATTTGGTCTTGATCTTGCATTGGTGGAGCCTCCAATTCTTCTGTGAGTTGACCATTTAGCAATTCATTGAAGTGTACTTCCCATCGCTCCAGAATGCCTTCAGGATCGGTGATCAGATTACCCTCTTTATCCTTGTAGTAAGTGCAGCGTGGTGTGTACTGCGTCATACTGCGGATTATTTGGTAGAACTTCCGCGCCTAGTGCGGACTTTGCTCTCTACTTTTCTCTATTTCACAGACAAGGTTTTTTTCCCAGGTACTTTTCTTTTGTCTGTGAAGCATTTTTTCAGATCTTCTGACCTCTTTGCATTTCTCCTCGCGCACCCGCGTCCTATGAGACTGCTGCGTTGCCCGGTATGCAGCATTCTTACGTTCAGTCGCTAGTTTGCACTCATCAAACCAGTCGCTCCGATCTCTACGACTAGTGCCTAAGATGGAGCTAAGAGCTATAATAAATGTTATACTCGTTTCTTTGAGTAACACCACTCCCCGTCCATCTTATTTCTTGTAATGCTGTTATGTCAGCCTTATATTCGGACAGGGCATCGGCTAGTTGCTGTGCAGCTCAAGCTCTGTATAGTGAGCGGACGTTCCATGAAAAACTTTTTAAATCGTTTAGCCATTCTCGTTTCCGTGGTCGCCGTCGTGTATCCGGTCCATATCCGAGGCTTGTTCAATTTGCCATAATAATTCATTTTTACGGGCTTGGTTATTAGTCTTGCGCCAACCTTGCTCAGGATACATCTTTGGTCACATGCCAAAAATTATTGGAGTTTGGTTGGGAATTGATGTTACAGCCACTATATAGCTCTGGCCTTGATCCATCAGATTACCATTTATTTCGATCTTTGCGGAACACTTCGGATGGTAAAACTTTTAATGATGATGACGCTGTAAAATCGGACTTGATTCAGGTTTTTGCCGATAAAGATCCGAAGTTCTACGAACGTGGAATTATGAATTTGCCAGAAAGATGGCAAAAGGTCATCGATCAAAATGGAAAATAAATCGTTAATTAAAGTTTACTCGTTTTATTTAAAAAAAAAAAATGTTTTATTTATCTGAAAAAATCGACAATTACTTAGTTGCCAACCTTATATTTTAATCGCAATAATTATGTGTTAGAATGTCCATCCAGATAAGTCTCTCCCCATACTCCATTCATTCATATGGTTTTTTACTTAATAATAAACCATTAGTTGCAAATTATCACACACACATGGGAGGACAATGACAGGTTTGACCTTGAGGAGATCGGATCGGATGGTCAAGCGTGGAAGGACAGCGCAGAGGAAAGGGAACGGTGGCGGAGTCGAATCGGCGAGGTCATGTATTTCCGGGTTCCCACTGGCTAATAAGTAATAATTGTAGTAAATTATCACACGTGGATCATCATCATCATCATCGGCACTACAACCGGGATCCGGTCTTGGCCTTATTTATTTATTTTATTTTCCGTAATAATTTATTGTTACGGGCAAAGTTTATAGCCTTGCGCCGATCACACGTGGATATAGAATTCGAATTATTAAAAATCAAATGTTTGTTTTAAGCAGATGTCACTTTTCTTCATTTTATCTTATTAATCAAACACAAGATAAGTGCCGATAAACTATGTGAAGATAGCCAATTTGTTTGAATTTGTTTGAACATTAACCGAAGTACAAATGTTTGGGGTCCTTTCCTCCAAATTGTTGATCTTCGTTGGCGCGTATGCTGTTTCTGCTGTCGGCGACAGATGATCCTGATGGCGGCCAATGCTGCAGTGACGTGATGCCGACTGATGTTGGATTTCCCAAAGGCGTCCGGCCTGGCGGCGAGTGATCTGCAAGTGAGTCATATTCCCGCCAATTATCCTCAAATGTGGTGTGTGTCACACGAAATTGGCGGGAAGAATCCAGCGTCGGTTCCCGTTCTACGTGTGAGCGAGACCCACGTAGTGCCGCGTCGACTCCAGGCCAATCCAGCCGTGACTCCTCTTTATGTGTGAGGGTGACCGAAAGTGTGCCTGACTTAATTAGTCGAAAACCACTCTCGGTTTGCTTGCGGCGACTGCGTAGATGTTGTGGTTGGTGCTGAGCCGCTACAAATCTAATTAGGGTTGAAATACCTTTCATCATCATCATCATCGGCAATGAAACCGGGATCCGGTCTTGGCCTTATTTAGTAAGTATCGATCCCTGCTAAATTTACCATAATAATTTATTTTTACGGGCAAGGTTATTAGCCTTGCGCCATTGAAATACCCTTACGAAACAAAAATGTTGTGCAAAGGAAACTAGACCATTGTGTGCGCGGCAAAGTTATTGTTCGCGTGTGTATGTGACTCTGTCTCGTATAGGAAATAAAAGTAAAGTGTGGATGTGCCTACCTACCGCAGGCATACACGTTCAATTCAAACAAAAGGTGTGAGTGTATTCGAGAGTGCACGAGTCAGGCGTCTTATAAACACATATCTGTGGGGGATGAGCATGGACCACAATCGCCACAAGTAAAGGCTCACACCCGGACTGCTTTTCAACGATTCAAGTCAGGCGTACTCTCCGTCTCTCTCACGTATAGGCGCAGGCACGGCAGAATTTGGGCGAAGTCGACGTGGCACAACATGAGTGGCACTCACACGTAAATCAAAAACCTTCGCGGGGCATTTCCCGCCAATTACGTATGACACACCACATGCGAGATTAATTCATTTGATCACCAGAGGTCTATCAGAAGATTTTCTCATAATAAACCGCAGCCGCAAGGGCAAAATTGTTGAATAAGAATACCGAAAAGGAACCCACGCGTGCAGCCTTGGGTGAATTGGAAATCAGCAACCGCCGCTAGTCAAAACGCAAAGCCGCAGCCGGACCAAGCCAGTGATCGGCGAATTGAGACCCCGACGTGATCTGTACGACGCAACACACACTCCCATACGCAAACAGAACTTTACTACTACAATCACACTACCTCTTCACATAGCATCGGATCCCTCGCCTGCTCGACGCCCTCTCGCTCGCTCGGTCAGCCGTTCGCATTACAAAGTTGATCGCAACAAAGTTGCTGGGAAGGAAGTGGTGTGGCGTTTCTAACGGATACACACACGACTAATCATGAAGAAAAATAACACCGAAAAACAAGTCGAAAAATAAAAGCATATTTTTCGGAGCCGTGTACCATAGCATCAACGTAGCAATTCCACATCAGTTGAGTGTACTTGAGCTTAGAAATGGAATTCGCACATGGGGCAACGGTCCGATCCGTTGGGCTTTGGTTCTATCTTTTACTGAATCTAACCTTTATAGCGTCGGTTCGAATCACACGCTCTTTACTATCGTCGCAAACGGCATATATCCAATGGTTCGATCACGTGTGTGTATAACAAAATCACACAAACAACGAATTAAAATAAGTAATCCAAAAAATTATTTTAAAAAAAAAGTGACGCACTGTTCATGAATGAAGGTCAGGTCTTATCTAAAAAGACAAGGAGGAGGTTGAATCCCCGAACGAATTTGTATACCCGGTGTACATATTCTATTTTCCATAGAGTGAACTTGATAGAAAAGGGAGATGAATAATGCCATTTGTTGTCAAATACTCCATTTTATAACAATATGTCTAAAACACCTCCTCTCATGATGCAGCAGTTGGGACGTGACGAATGGAGTAACAGGTAAACTCCGTCCCGCCCCGCGATGGAATATCTAAAAGAAAGTTCCGCGGGATCAACGGGAATATGAGCCTGGTGGGAGGTGGTTTTAGTCGGTAAAAACCCGGCATGCCCCTGGATCGGTCTAAGAAGATTTCCACCTTCCTACCAAAACCAAAAAAAAAAGAAAAAACACTCCTCTCATATAATTACATGAATATAATTACCTTGCAAGTGTAAATGCCTTCGTCCATTTTATTTGCTCTTGTAATTCCCAAAATAGCTGTATAAGTATCCTTACTTTCGGGAGGCAAAACAGTTGTCCATATTTCCCTGAAATACAAAAGAGTAATCAAATTTAATGAAACGCGAGTGAGGTACTGAGTTTTTTTAAAAATAGAGTAAGGGGAAAAGGAATATATACGAGTATATTCATAGAAACATATGTATTTAAACATTATGTGTCTAGACTAACGAGAATGGGCAACGAGAGAACCGTCCACAGAATTCTTGACGGAAAACCAATGAGAAAGATACCTGTGGGAGGACTGGAAATGGAAGGACAATGGCAGGAATGACCTTGAAGAACATGGAAGGAAAGTCCACAGAACAAAACAGGACAGTGGCGAGGTCATGAACTTTCAGGTTCCCACAGACCAATAAAAGAAAAATAAAATATAATGGAAAATAATATACGACTACGCTATAAAGGGTGTTTTTTTAGAGGTTTATTTTTTAATTTCGCAACATTATTCCCAACGACAGCCAATTGACAATTAACAGCTATATAGGGTTTAATTTCTTATACTGTTTCACAGGAACAACACCTGTGAATTGTGAAAGTTTATTTCGAAAATCATGGTTCAGTTATGAACATGTTACTCTATTGACCATAAATCGTTTTCGCACCACACGTCTAATTGGTAATGTGCAGCCGTAGAAAAGTCATAGGATATGCACCGAAGATGATGATTCTGCTATGGTGTGTAGTGTTGAACTTGAATAAATCGATTCACTATCAACCAAACAGCCACAATTCGTTAGCATGGTGCTTAGCAGGATTATCACAAAATGTACTAGAAGGAGTGGGTATTCAGATCACTTGGCGAAAGGGGCTTTCTATTGCCTTAAAAAAATCTTTGAACCCCGTGAATAAGGGTCAAAACATTTTATATCTGGCAAATATGGGCCTCATCACCATGATGCGGTCGTTTGGTTCAAAACATGTGTTTAGTGACTCAAAAACTGTTGAAATTGCCTCGAACTCTGCAGCGAGCACTTTCGATCAACCTTATGGGAGTGCCCTCCAAATGTTGAACATGATGGAAATAATATTGAATCAAATGATACTGAAAAGTGCAACCAATCGAATGGATCTCGGATATGGACTGCCTACGCGCGATCTTTCGAAATTTAAAAAGTAGAACGAATCGAGAGACAAATATTACGATTGGCTCTCGATTAAAGAAAACAGAAAAAACAACAATACTATCTTGAAGAGTAAAATTTAGTGTATGAGACAGGAATGGCAATGATAAGACGCTCAAATACAAATTATTGGATTATTTTTTTTTTTTAAAGATGTGTAATCTTCTAAAGATACCGCGAGCGCTAACCTTTGGGAGGCACGATTCATTGAGTTGCACAGTATGTTATAATTCTGCGCCTATGTACTAAAACACAACTTCACATATTCGACCACTCTAGCCTTTTTCTTCGCGGAGCTGGTTAGCTGTTTAGGCAGGTCTCCATTCTCTGCGACTTCTAGTTTTGTTCTTTCGAGTTGGTGTAGCTTATTCTGTACTAGAGTTACTAGACTACTGATTTTGGTACAATACCCCTCTGACCGCATCATATAGTCAACGAAGTGTTTTGGCGCGGGACGTTTATTACTCTATTCAGCGAAACGGCTGCTTACATCGCATTGTGAACAGAGAGTCTAACTGTCGTTTCCAAAACGGTTTAGGATCTTCGATATCCACTATGCTCTGACAACAATTGAGCGTGTGGGGATAAGAAGCTATGTGCCGTCATTGGCACTGGTTATCTCCTATTCCCATCATGATTGTTCCACAGGAAACCGATCACCAATGTAAAAAAATTAAAACACACGTTTTGTGGCTGGTGATCACCGCTTTTATTAATTTAAGGTATTTGTATTTTTAATTCATCCTTAACAACTCTTTATCGAGGTGACAAAAATATACAGATAGAACTACACTTTACATAATGTGTATACATGGTTTACATTTATTGTCTTAACGTAGATTAGTCACTTTAATTGGGAAGTACCCAATTACATTATTATTAATAACGAAAACATAAACAGAAACTATTAGACGCTCCACTGACACTGATAATCGGTTTTATTTTATTTTATGATTATTCTATACAAAATTATCCAAACCTCACTTTCTTTACACTCGAGGGAGTGCACCCTCTCGTGCGCACTCTGCAGAGGCGAAGAGATACTGCGCGCGCGATGGTTAGATGAGGACTCCCTCGCTCGCCAAAGGTTGGAACTCGAATGCTATTATACGTTTTACGTGGAGGGCACGACTTGCCTCCACGAAATCTGCTGAAAGACTAAATAATGCTGAAAATTGAATTTGAATTTTCGTTCGTCGCCGAATAGGGGAAGATTCTCCACAGTGGTCCCAGCAAAGGGCGCGAAACACACACACGATGACCACTTCGGTCGCTCGTGATGTGTGTTCATGAGTCTACGAACCGAGGATCGAACAATTCCCCAGGGGAAAACACAACATAGGAAATGCTTTGCAGCTGGGCAAATCATCATGAAAAAAACGGACGTTGAATGTTTATACGAACGGCACTGCGTACAGCATCTATGCCGATCGTATATACGTCGCTGGCGACTCATAGGTGTCGAATTTTCGCTGGTGCTGCTTACATTATACGGTGATTCGACTTTTTGGGAAGCCAGGTGCGAGTTATGCTATTGCTTGTCGATCGGTTTACCGACCGATGTGCTCGCACCTAAAAAAGGAAAGAAGGAATATCTCCTGCATGTGTGCGGCGGGATTCGTTAGGAGATATGAGCACCGACATGGTTCGAGTTTATGTCGATTGGTTGGTGCTGCAACCGAATTTCTTTTCAGGCACATGATGCGTTTCCTACGACCATGTCCTTGGGGAAAATGTTTTTTTGGCGCTAATGCGCTTGCATTAGCGAAAATTGCAAATTTAGTTACTTTAAGTAATTAGTAATAAGTTTTTTATTATTAGGAAAATTAGGAATAGCGTTCGAATGGACCGGCGTAAAATATTGTTTTTAGGTTTTTAGGTGCTCTGGCTACTCCAGGCAAAGATCTTTCGTGGTAATCGAATGAAAGGTAAGCGGTGGCATTAGGTGGAAACGCCACAAGCGCTTTATTCAAACTTCTACGGTTGGCATGAGTTTAAAGGTGCATTTGTGGGGTTTCTCTATTCTACATGGAAAACCTACCCACAATTTCCACCTTATTTCGATCTCTAACAGCGCGTCACATTATCCCTTATCCCACCGTTCGGCTATTTTACCTGTAAAAGAGCATAGCTGAATTCATTATTCTATGCAGATAATGCAGAATTGAATTCAGCTACCTTTTGCCATACGGCAACTCCATTTTTGCTAGCCCATGAGATTTCCATCGGAAATCATATCATGTCGGGTAGCAACAACAAGTCGGAGCAAACGACGCCGTCGCATCATAGCGAAACCGCTGGGGAATTTATCAAAATATCTAATTAGTTTTCATGATAAATTACCCTAGCCAATTTGGCGTCACTTCGGCTTTTCATCAGATCATCCATTCGCTTGGGATTAATTATCTCTTTTTGCAGGAGAATTCCACCACCTAAATTTTCCTCTCCTTCGCAGTTCTGTCTTTACATGGTTCAATGCGCTCTGACTACACCACAGCCGTAACACTGGGTCAGTAGGTCATGTCAGTAGCAGCATTTGATACCAACACACACAACCAAAGCTACCTCGAGATCACAACACATCATGTTTCTGTTCTCTCATTCTCCACGTGCGTCAATTACCAATTAACAGAAGTTACCCACACTTCGACGAGCGTGAGGTTGAGATAGCGGAGGCGTGGTCTCTTTTGGTTGTCCTGTGTGTGAAATGAAATACGAATTTCACCCCTGATTCTAGTCATTATTGAATCATCACAGCGGAAGGTCGCGCCGCTGCTCGTCACCGTAAATTCGCGATTTTTATAGCAGTCACTATCCAACCACTGACGCTGCAGGTCACCACGTTGAGGCACAAATCAATTCGTAATTAATTATTTGAGTCGCTTAATATCAACCAAAACGGTGTTCGTAAGTCGAGTTTGTTTGAATACCGTGAGCGCGCGCACTCAAAGTCAACTGCTAACATTAAATTGGTTGAAATCATTTTCTTAACTTAACACGTGTCTTAGAAGATAGTTTAATAAATTATAATACTTCTTATTGTGTAAAGTATTTAACCTGTTGTACCAAAAGGAATAAAAACAAAAAAAAAAAACAACATCAAGAAACGCCTGGGCATTTTAACTCTTATTACTTTGGAATTACTGCGAATAATTTGCTACGGATCATCGTTGGGGACCAAGTGAAACCTGTGCCATACGTTGGCATCTGAACTTCAACCCTCACACATTTGTCTTTTAAGCTCGTGCTCTATCTGGCCTGGAATAAAGCATTAGCCGTTTATGTTTCTCCTAGCTTTATTGTCCCCATTTAGCCAGGCATTTCATTCATCTCATTTTAAAGATCCGAAGAACCTCCTCAGCTATGGGGAGTAGTTTGGCTACAACGAATACTGCTGCGTTAGAAATCGTCCTGAAACAGCATATAGTTGTAGTGCTCCACGAAGCCCTACTCTTTTCCTCCCACATTTCTTTCTCCACCATATTATCCATCCATACCCTCAAATTGAATCCAATGTCAAACAAATTGAACCAAACGTTCAATTGTCGCACATTTATTTAATTATATAAAACAAAGTTCCCAAAACCCTAAATAAAGGGAAACATGCGAACCAGATGCTCACCCATAGACGCATCATCAAAAAATATTCTTCAGAACCATAAAATGCATGTTTGCAATTTTATAATTGTCGAAGAATTTCCTTTACACAAATTTTCGGAGTATATGTATAGCTGCGTTGGTTCCCTAAAAAAACGTGTAAGTGTTTCGTGACTGGAACGTTTCTCTACAGCTCGTCGGTTTTTTTTTTATGTGGTTTCAAGTGTGCGCAGTGACAATTTTTCGTCCCTAAACGATTGACTATGTCGTGCGGTTCGCGGATTAAGTTATCAAGAACAGCAACGGAGCCTACCCTTCCCGGAGAACCAGAAGCACAGTGGTGCACCAGGAGTATTAGATAGTCCTGTTACATCTCCAGCGCCGTGCTTCCTCTTTATATTCGGGGGAAGAGCGTGGAGGTTTTGATATAAGCATATATCTCCTCTTCTTTGGTATAGTTTAAAATAATTTTATTTTCATTTTAAATTCTTTTATTCTTTTGATTTAATTTCTCATAAACGAATTGATTTCTCTATTAATTTACAACTTAACTGATAACTGAAAACTGAACTTTAACTCTAAGCTGTATATTCAACTCTATCCTTCAACTGTTTAGAACTGAATACTAAACTGAACTGACTGAAACTCAATCTCAAACTTGAACTTAACTTTACAATTAAAATGTCTCTCTTCTTATGCTACTTATTGTTCTAATGGTTGTAAATTATAATGTGAACAAAACTAATTTTATCAAAGTATTCCTTTAGTCTCTGTGACTTTTAAATTTTGAATAAACTTTGAACGAAAATCAGAGTGCTATGTTTTGAATGAAAAAAGGTGCATGTTATGAAAAGGGGCATGTTATTAAATGTGCTGTAACAGGCTTGATATAGAATATTGTGAATGTTTATGAATGGTATGTATTAAGTGAGAATGTTAGACATGTTAAGAGGAAGTTTTAAGGATTTGTTAGAAAAGTAATGAGATTCCGTGTTAAAGCTAATAAGGGTAGTATTCTGGAATACAACAGTCCTTAATGCATAAAAGCTTTGTGTTACTCGGTTGTTTTGTTTGTAGAGCTTCTGCTCACACTAGTGCGGCATAGGCTTTTAGGGGTGTGACCTCCCTTTAAAGGATAATTCTCTTACTATATCTTAGACCACCGATGCGTGGCCATGTACACCTGTATGTGGCATGTCGCATGTTTGACATGAGACTTAACTCTTGGTCTGTTGTCGAGCGACTCCCAAGTACTTTACAGCATCCCTTGATCTCTGATCCCCGATCTGGAAGTTGGCATATTCCACTGGCTAATGATTAGAACTGGTTCTGTTTTTTTTTGTCGGTTAGTTCCCATCCGGCAGATTCTAGTTAGTCTTTAGAGAATCGAATTGCCTCATTAGTGGTCGCTTCTACCCCGATTGTGTGTTTAGCGATTGTTGCAACTGCAATGTCGTCTGTGAAACCAATGATTTCCACTCCATGCGGTAATTTTATTTGTAAAATTACATCGTACATAATATTCCATGGCAGCGGATCGAATACCGACCCTTGAAGAACTCCTGCCGAAACATCATAGATTTTTCTGTCTTCGTCTGTATCGTACACCAGCTTTCTATTGGTGAAGTACCTTGTGATGATTTTTAGGAGGTATGGCGGGTGCCCATTCGACTAAGGACTGTTCTGATGAACAACTAGTTGGCCGAGTTAAGGGCGTTTTTTATGCCTTTTTTCCCGTTTTTCTGTGTTGATGTTCGATATCGCTCCGTTGTTTTCCGCCATGGTGAGAAATCTATCATACATAATTTTCTCTAAGATTTCCCACAATGTATCAAGGGCGCATGGTAGCTTATTCTTTGGGCAAGAGTTCTAGGTATTTTATTTTCTACCCATCGGAAAATGTTTCTTCATCGAGACGTTTCTGCATCGCGACTTGGAATACCTCTGGTCTCGTTTTATGTGCCACTTTGACAGTTTTTTTTTTTGGAATCCTGTCAGGCCCAGCAGCTTTTTTGTGTATTCATTTACATGCCATCTGCATATCTTCTGTCGACAGGGATGGTATGGTACCGGTGTCTAAGTTTGTTACAACGTTCCACTACGTGCTAGAAGAAGGAGATGCGTTATAACGTGTCTCACCAAACTTCCTCAATAGCGAAGGAAGAGCGAGTAGGCGGACAGTTAGATGAAGACGTTTTTCTTTGATTGTTTAAGTCTCTTTATTAGTATACAATTTTTTGTTTATTATTTTATCCTAAAGTAAAGGGCCCGCTGTACTTATGCGATGCCGCGACCTTTTGCATGGTTACTTAACTCTTATAATGGCTTATTTGCTTTATAACTTAATATTTTATTTTATAGCAAAATTCCCACTGTACTTGTGGGAGGCCGCGACATTTTGCTTGGTTACTTAAGTGTATTATTTTGTTTCAGAGTGAAAGGACCGCCGTTTCATCGCAGGGCAGCAACCTCTGATCGATTAACTCTCAACAAGTTTTTTTGCAGCCATTCCTTCTATACCCAAATTACTGCGGCAAAATCGCAAATGATGCAACGAATTCTTCTTAGAACGCATGACCCATATTGAGTCCAATTGACTGGTACGAGTAATTTCCTTTACTTAATTCGTATCGCCACTTAATTAATCCACTTAAAGTGGAGTGGCCTTGGTTCAAGCAATTCGTATCGCTTAATTGATATTGGGAGCGGTGTTTTGCTGTTATGCAAGGCAGGCGTAAGCATTTTGTTGGGAATTCCGTTCAACGGTATTACTACACCTGACAATTGTCGTTATCCAGCATTTTTTGTAGACGCCGGCAGAATCTAGGTGTGGCGCTTGTTTTGGATATGCACACAAAAATGTACCCGTAATTAGATAGCGTGTAGCTTGGGGAATGACTGTGCGTCATAGGTGCGCACTTAACGAGGAATCGAATTACGTTAATTGAATTGAAATAAATCGTGTACGATTGAAATAAATCGCGTGCGATATTATGTTAATCGATTACGAAATGGAGTATATGTAGCGGGATACAACACATGCTCTACTATATATTGCAATTTATTGTGCGTCCATGATCTTTTGCCCGATATATTATCGTAAGTGATCGACTATTCGGCACGGATCGTTTTTGTGCTACTTAAGAAGTGAATTGCAGACAGACATTCAATTTGTACAATTTTCTTGACTCAAATTGTGCCTTCACATAGGTCGAGTCAATTCCGGACTTCCAACCGCTTTTGAATCCATCTTCCAGACTCAAATCTCCAGAATTAAACTTGTTAAACTATTTCTGTCGGCGAACTTGACATTTTTGCGGGCATCGCCGAATACGTCCTATACGCTCGATCACCCAACATCTTGGAATATTCTTTTCGTAAACATGGGTTGGCATATTTTCAACTCTTCGAAACAAAGAAATATATTTCCAAGACGTAATTTTTCCTCAGTGAAAGCACTTTTTTTTAAGTGCACCAAAATCAGAAAAGTTATTTCCTTGCGCTGGAGTTGTATTTTTATATAAAGCAAAACTTGTTCGATTATGTATTATAAAAGTCGGTATATCACAGGCACCGCATTGCATTCCGATAAGAAAAAAAACTCGACTTCGAGAGTTCTCTAAGCGAGTGAACGAAAAAAAAACTCCCTTATAAGTTTAAAGCTATTTAAAGAAATACACGGAGCGTGTGCTAAAATAAAATCTTCCAGGCACTGGAATCACGAGAAACGATCTTACGTGAATTCCGTAAAGACTGGCGTATAGTTTAATTCTCTTCCTTTAAATCCAATCAAAGCCGGCTGTGAGGTTTAGTCTTGTATAGACAGCGGTTCGTGTTGGAGTTACGTGCACTGATACGTTTTTTTCAGTACCACCCTCAATAGCATTTAACGTCGGTTATGCGAAGTCAATGGTCCACAAAGTTGGACCTCGAAAACCTGGGAAAGTGAGTCAGAAAAGTTCAAGATGAACAACGTTCGGGTCGAAAAGTACGAAAGTGGGGACAAAATTGTTCGAAAATCGGCGTGTGACGGATCCCGGGTTATGAAGGCGGATCTCTGATGACATAATTTTGACGGAACATTGACATTAGTCAATGTGTTGGCGAGCCTACAAATTCCTGAAGCACTGCGAATAACAGGAGAAGAATTTATGGATTAAATTGTCAATGACAATGAAAACTACAGGACAACCTAAACTAATTAAAAGTCTCGACAATGGTTGCATTCGAATTCGCTGAAACCGCAAAAGTTCAAACAAACACCCGACCCGAGTTCTGTGACGAGAGTATTGGAAAAATTCCAAGGCGCTTGCAACGGTGGTTACGTTGAAAAATGAGTAATCTATTATATAATTGATAGTCAATTACTGTATTTTTCTATGTGAATAAAGATGGAGACCTTTTTTCATGGACAAGTGTCGTATACCTTATTTTGTATTGAATACTGAGCTTGCCTGTAGCGTTCTACGAACGCACAATTCCACCCAGGTAGGGTTCCTACCCTTCAAGGAACATACCTACCCTGAAAACGTTACACGCACCCACATACGGGTGCCACTAAGTCCGCTAGGGCCCTGAAACATTTGGCCAACGTTGAACCCGACACGAAAAAGCAAGGAACTGAACGTCCCAAAGCTTTCAAGCTCAACAATTCGAATGTGGCATACCTGAAACAAAGGAAAACATTCATTCATCCTATCCCCAAAGATGAAATGCACCGCACTCCAGCACTGCACAATCGGAAATCCTGAACATCTACACGATGTTACAAGAAATTGCTGTCATCAGCAAATTAGCCGACCAACGGATGCATGTGCGGGTGGTATGCCACAAAGACCATCAAATCCATCGGCAAAACAAAAGAAACGGCAACCTCATGCAATAAAGCATATCGCCTATCCGCTACCAAATTGTAGGCAACCGTAATTATCTCAACGAGATAATTCGAAAAATTTATTAGGTTAAAAACGTACAAAGAATCTATTCCGATCCCACGGTCCCTTTTGAATTTCACACCCATTAGAAAGACCTAATGGATTGTTAGTTTTAACCGAAAGAAGTTAAACAAAACCCATGGACCGTACGTCCATTCGAATTGCACGATATCCGTCGGCCTGCGCGCCAGATGTGCTATGCAAATAGAGGGGGCACTCTATCGACGGCCGTCGAAATGAAATTCTATCACGACCACCGAGGGTGATAATGATGTATGATGATGACCGGGTTTCTCCTTTCAGGAAAATAGGAAATTATCCCCGGGATAAAATAGCATGCTGTTAACAGAGATTCTGGGAATTCTGTTGGCAGATCGAATAGGGAAATTTCTCCTGTACGGATACAGATACCAGTTTTGAATCGGGAGTCTTTTCGAGGTAGGACAAGTAAAGAGACGTCGAGAAGGAAGTCGGCCTGCGGCTTCACGAACAGCTAAATTATATCGCGTGTGCAAGGAACTATCCGATAGATGCAAGATTCTTGAAGTATTTCTGAAGTAAATTGTTAATGTGTGTTAAAAAAAAAATCACCGTTACATGTAAACATTCAAATAAATAAAAGGGAAATGAATAAACGCTTCCTAAAAACAATCTTGCCTGAGTTTCATTCGTGTGTTGTATTTATTTTCGTGTGTGGTGGAGAACAGTGTTCGGCGGAACACTTCGACGAAAAGACCAAGTGGCATTCGAACGAACCACACTAACATCCGCCAAATGCCTATAAATGATTACACAAAAAGTCATTGACTTTCCAAAAATTGTGTTTGAGAGAGAACCCTTAGAAATGGAGATGTCATACGAACTCGCAATAGAAGCGGTAGATAACCTAACCGAGTTAAGCACCTCAATAGACGATATCGTTGTTACGCACGGCTTCCACCACCCTCATCATTTAATTGTTTTTAATATAATTTGATTTTAATATGGTTTGATGGTAAGGTGGTGGAGGAATTGCACGATCCACATGTGAGTGTTCGAACACGCCCCGATTCGAGTGTGGATCGTGGGCGGGTTCGAGTTCGATTTTCGGAGTGGATGTCGATGCAGAGTGAGAGAGAGAAACAGGAAAAGGAATTTTCGACTCCGTTTGTTTTTGGTTTGGTTTTTGAGATATACGGTATTGGTTACTGTTGAGTTGAGGAACGGCTTTAGAGAACGGAGAACTGCAACGCCCCGTTGTAAAGAAAAGATAAAAAAAGAAGGTTGTGAAAAAGCGTAATAAAAGCTTGTGACGTAATTTTAAGTTTTCCTTGTTTAAATAAAGAAAAACAAGCTCAAATACGGTGTTGAAATCAGTTGGTGTCTTTTTTCCTTGACTGAGTGTGTGCGCAACCCTTATGATAACGCAATTGGCCAACCCATGAAGGAGGATTCGTATCCCATTTTGAGATAGGATCATTATCCGCAGGATGTGCATTTTACCACCCAACCCGCTGGAGAGGGCCAACGAGCAATTCGATAGCTGAAGCTGAAATAAACATACGGTGAAGGTGATCATCAGTATTCAAAGGAAGTTTAGGAGGCAATAGCAACGCTGATACTGACAAGATAAATGGCGCCTAGTCGAGAGCGGAAAAACATAACATAACGACGGGTAAGCGTTTATATATATATTTATAACAAATATTCTGTGGCAGGAATATACACCACATCGTCGTTCTTGGCGATTTTAACCTCCCCCATCTCCAATGGACATTGGCTGACGAACAAGCCTTCTACGTCTCAAACCCCACTAGCTCCAAGGAACGTATTTTTATAAACGGTCTCACCGACTCATGCCTCCATCAAGTAAGCAATGTCCCAAATCATATGGGGAGACAACTGGACCTCGTGTTCAAAACGGACACTCACAAGTCCGTAGTTGCCCCTAGTCCACACGCCCTCTCCACCATTGATAATAACCACCCCCCGCTGCTCTTATCCATATATCTTGATCATGAAACCCAGCCTTTTCTACCTCATGACAGCTTTTCCTACAACTTTCACAAAGCTAACTTTCGCCTTTTAAATGAGCATCTTAGCAAAACAGCGTTCCGCTTTGATCATTTGGGGGTAGAAGAAGCTACTGCCACTCTCTATAAGGAGATCTACTATGCCGTCGCCTTATATGTCCCCTATTCTCAACACAGGTCATCGGTTTCATCGCCGCCATGGTACAACCGCACACTCCGCGCTCTTAGGAACAAGAAAATAACTTGTGAAACATTTTCCTCAAAACGCGTTCCTTCCAAAACTACTCCAACTATCTCGGTTCCTTTTATAAATTTACCGAGCTCTACACTTCCCTCTACACCAACTATCTCACAAAAACGCAATCTAATTTGAACAATGACCCCAAATCTTTTTTCCACTTCATAAACTACAAACGTAAATCCGACGCCTAGCATAACTCCCTTTCTTATGGCGCGACTACTTCAACCGACCCCCTAACTACTGCCAATCGCAATCTATTCGCTTCGTTTTTCAATAAATCCTTCGAACCCAATCCGTCTCACTTCAAAGACTTACCCAAATTCTCCCTCGGCCCCTTCACCCATCAAATTATTCAGCGTCACGTAGTTGAGGAGAAATTAAACTTACTCAAAGACGAGTTCAGCCATGGGCCTGATGGACTCCCGGCTGTATTTTTAAATAAATGTTCCACTTCTCTTTCCCTCCCGATATCAAAGATATTCAATCTATCCCTTTCACAAGGGATCTTCCCTAGTATTTTGAAATCCTCCTATATCATCATCATCATCATCATCGGCACTACAACCGGGAGCCGGTCTTGGCCTTATTTAGCAAGTCCTGAGGCTTGTTAAATTTTCCATAATGATTTGTTTTTTCCGGGCAAGGCCATTAGTGTTGGGCCAGAGGCTCCCCGACGGGGAATCGTACCCCGGTCTCCGGCGTGCGGACGACGCCAAACTCTACAAAACGATCATCTCTCCTCTCGACTCCTCACTTCCCCAAACGGACCTCGACAGGTTCTCAACTTGGTGCCGTAATAATTGCCATGAACTCAACGCTGTCAAATGTCACTCCATCACCTTCTCCCGCAGACATGCCGGCTCCATCTGATCAACTTCATCACACTTGAGGAGCGCAGAACTCATGCCGATATGCTTTTCGTCCACCGTCTCCTTTCAGACACAATCAACTGCCCAAGCTTGCTCTCCATCATTCCACTTCACACTAACCCCCGTAACCTGCGAAACCATCATCTCTTCTATCAGCCCACCCACCACACTTCTTACGGCTTTAATGAACCCATTTCGCGAATGCTACTGCTGGCAAACTCCTGCACTACCTCCTTCGATTTAAACTTTACCTCTACTGCTCTCAAACTTCATCTCCTCTCTTTCCCCCCCTGACCACGCCCACTCCCCGTCTACACTCTTACATCCCTTACTAAGCGAAATAAATGAATGAGTGATAATTTAATGAATAAACCCAGTAACCAACTCGCCAAACATACCCCCCCCCCCCCCCCCCCCCCCCCCCCAATTTTTTTTTCTTTTTAACCATAGTTTATATTCTTCTATAAAGTTTTATCGCTTGTACTAAGCTGAATATACGAGTATGAGGGTTCTGCCCTCACTAAACTATACTAAACTACAATCCTAAAAAGTTCCATACTTTTCCAGGTAATATTCAGTAAATCCCATAGAAACTTTTGAAACATTAACTCCAATTTGAAATTAACAAATATTTTGCAAATACTTATTATCTAGGTGAGGTTACGCACGCAGAAATCTGTCAGCTAATTGGCTTAATCTCTTAAATAGCATTTCCATACAACGATAAATGCATATCGTTGGGAAATACGAAACAATAATTGGATTATCAACTTAAATAGCCTTGCGTATTGTACATTTTGATTGCACGTATTTCGATTATAGAATATCACCCAGCCCAAAGCGGTTTATACCAAGTTCATGGTGTTAAGTTGGTTCAGCATATTATCCACTGCTCACTTTCGAAAAGTGCTACATTTTATCACTGGCCTATCTACAACATCTCGTTTCAGTAAATTTCTTCGCTCAAGCGACCCTACAAGAGATATCACTTTTTACATTCCCAATTGAGATTATCATAAAACGTTGAAGGGACAAGGTCGCCAAAGTAATGACCGGGTTTTCGGTAGGGCATTGTTTTTCTTCGGTAGAGGACAAAAACTTTACATTTTCGTGTTCTGACGTTGACTTTTCATCTTGTTTTCCTTTTGCGACAGCTATCTATCCCTTAGCCAATGGTAATGGACGGAAAACTTCAAACATAATCTCATCCAAACAGATTAGATTTTCGAGAAGATAACAGCATTAGCATTCATTTGCATTCGGATAGATCGTAATATTATCTCTAAAGAGAGCGGATGCCAAATTTGTACATAAGACCGTAGTAAGCTGGGAATTCCAATAGTGAGGAACCTGGTTCTACTGTGAGATACCAACGTAACCCTAAATCTCCGTAAACTAATACCGAATTGAAGTGGAGACGTGATACGGAATCATGTTCTGATCTTAGGGATTGTGTATATCTGTTGCATTTGCTATGCCTTGGAGGTAATACGAATGTGGTGCAGAAATGTTATCGAAGGAAAGTTAATTAATTTAAATATGATATCTGATTGCTGTTGAAGATAAGGGATGTTCTTATGTGTCCGAAAATTATGTATTTATTTTCTCTTTGTCTTTATACTTTTTCTCCTTGCACGGACAATTGTGTTCATGAAATACTCTGGTGGGGATATTACGTTTTTGTTTTTATATTGGGACCTTGAATAAACTGTCCTTTGGTTCAACTTACGTGGAACCTAACTTTCAAAATGATTTTGTGGTTAACTCTTAATAATTCTGTTTAGTTCAGTTCAGGTAGTGTCTGACATAAGTCTTTTTGAAATAATGCCTCCCATTCTTCGTCTTCAAGCTTTTTTGTGCGCCAGAGCGTTGTGTATCATTGGCAATGAATTCATTACTTTTGGAGCGCCTAAACCATTCTCTGCATGTTGTTTCCGATAGAGCATACTTGAAGTGAATGGCAACAAGGAATCTGTGTGTTTGAGGTGTAATTGTTTTTTTACATAAAATGGTGTAATAAAATACTCTATAGCATCCCTTTTTTGACCCTACTCAACTTGTTTAACACTGCTAAAAAAGGTCATTTACACTTCGGTGAAATGACTTACACGGAATTTTACGCTTGCCTATCACGCAGTTCTGGTAACGCCATCTGGTGGAAATACCGATTTTATTCAAGGAGCTAATATATCTTTCTTAGTAAAATTAACCCTATAGCCTTGGATCTTACTGGAATTTAATTTTGAGACTAACATGTATATATTTCGCTATAAAATGACTTGCAAATTTATGAAATGACTTGGATTGTTTCATCAGGCACAAATACGTCGAGTACCTAATAATATATTGTAGCGAGCTTAGGGTTCGCTGGATTAATTATTTTAAAATAAATAAGAGCCGTTAAATCGATTTTGAATTTATATAACACTTTATTAGTCCGTAATACAACCGTTACTTATACCGTACACTTAACGATTTCTTTATTATCGCTTCCGTACTTATCGCGTCTTTTACTGCTTACTTCTCACTCGAGACTTATCGCTTGCTTCACTGTCTTACTTATAACTTTAACTTCATACTCATCACCATGCTCTGTGTGCGGCGTATTTATACTGTTTCAGCGTTTCGTTTCCGTCCGTTCCATTGCCTTGAATGTTCTACTGTTCCTAGTCTCCAGTTTTCCATTACTTTATAGAATATTCTAGTACTCTGTTTCGGACTCTCTAGAATATTCTAGTACTGATTGTCATATGCGTCACAATATCATTGATTTCCATGCAATAGTCCTCAAGTTAATATTCGTAAAAAAAGCAAAAAATCGCCATGCGCCTTTGATGTTATACTGACTGCACCGGATGTTATTGCTGCGTTGTTAATTAAACGAATTGCTCGTCTCTCAATGCCTACAACTACGTCAATATTAGCATAACTCCAACGTGTGAACAGTTTTTCAGCGCGGGCCAAATTTCATATTGCAAAGGAGAAAGACGTCCGCCGAATTAAAATATCATTTAGACCAAAAAATACCAGTTTATTTGAAACTGACACATAATAAGTAATTATAATGCCTACCTAAATTATTACCCAAATTCGCGTCCTTGAACCCCTAATTGCACACATTCCAAAAAAAAAACATTTTTCAACGCTTCAATTTCATACACCATAATAAATTTTTCATTTTCCCTAACAAAACCCAATTCCATCCCAAAGGTCGTTTCAAGGCCAAACCTCCCATCGTATATAACATGTACAGCACTATCCAATTTCGAATATTTATAATTTAAAGGGAAAATGTATATGCAAACATTTTCCACCCCTTTCATCCCTAATCTCACAAATGTCGTAATTGTTAAAATTTAATGAATCGGTAAATGGTAAGGTCGGGGTAAATTGGTGTCCTGATATAAAAGGACGCGAATGAGCGACGCACTCTCCAGCCAACTTAAAATCTTCGTGAGTGGTGTTCCAAACTTATCCCAACTATTCAGTGAAATTAAAAGAAAAAATACAAAAGTAAAAAAACTAAAAAGATAAATTCAATAAAAATTAAATAAAACAAAAACAAAAAGGAACTATTCATATTGTGTACGATGAAAAAATGTACCGATTGCTTTCCATTCAATGGAAAGAAGACGGAACATAAGTGTAGTAATCCTAAATCGCTACCCCTATCTAAATCCCCAATATCATCGAACAATCCCATAACGCCAATCCCAATTTCATATTGAATCAATGAGCGATAGATTAAACCAAAAGTCAATTTGTCGCACATTGATTCAATTCCACATAATAAACCCAAATCCCAAATTTTCCATTGCTTCATATTCAAATTCCATATTGAGTCACATGTACAACGAATTTAACCAAAAGTTAATTCATCATATATTGACTCAATTCCTAAAAACCTTGACATCATGAAATGCCTAATTCAAAACGCATTTCATGATTTCCCTTCCCAGAACCCATCCAACTAAAGCCTCTAACAAATTCCCAGAACACAACTCAAATTGAAACGCACAAAGTCATTATGTGTGCTTCTGGGAATTTCGACAATAAAATAGTTGACAAAAGTCAACTGCAAAAACTATAAAAGGGCAGTGCTTTTCAATTTCGCGATCAGTCTCTCTTCGAAGCCCGAACCGCTGGCCGATCACCAATCCGAAAATCTCTTTTAAATTCAAACATTATAAAATAAAGCTTACCGGGATCGCTTCAAGTAAACCTCCTTACTGTCTTTCATTTTCGCCTATCACAACACTTCGCGCTCTTCTCTCAACTTACGATAAAGCACGGCGCGGAGTATTACATAAGTAAACACAATTAAAATCCGACCCGAGTGAAAGGAGAGGCTTTCTGATCTCACAGCAAACCTGTGATAAAAGGCAACGACGTAAGAAGAGGAGACCTGTGGGGTTAGTTGCTCATACGACTGCACGGGCGTGGGGTTCAGCAAAACACCCACCGAGGAAAAGGCGAAACACGTATCACCCAAGAGTATACTGGAGAAATAAAACACGAAACTGTTCTGCTACAAACTTTCTCACTTCCATTTATTGGCTTATATTTATATATTCGTTACATTAAATTAATATACATCTACGACAAAGCACTTTCAACAATTTATTGTTAAATTTATGTTATATCCAGATTGTCTGGACATAACTAAACTAAACTTAACTAAAATCCCCTAGAAGAGAATTCTTATCAGCATGCATAACTTCGCATTTAAAAGCCCCTATAAGAATTCTCACCAAGCTTATCATAAATTCCTTGAAAGAAAATTCATCCAACCGCACAATCAGGGAATCTTACCCTTGAGTTGGCTAATCCCAGCCCCAACATGTGTACAACAAATCCCTTTTCATACACATTGGCTGGCGGCCTTTTCTCCTAACAATAAACAACCCAAGCAGTTGCATATAATTAGCGCAATCGACGCTGAAGCCAATTTCTCTAATTCGCACCATGTGCAAACAAAAGAACGCTGTTCTTCCGCAGGCATTCTGGCGATACGATAAACAATCTATATCGTTTGAAGTATCCCAAATGCATCTCCCATCTAATGAGTTACAACTTGTTTACTCAGTTGAACTCTCAGATCATAAATTCCCTTTGTCCTACATATTCCTGGATCCGTTTACCAGTGACCCTTTCACATAGGCAAACAAAGACCCAATTAGCATCCAATGAGATTCGGCTTGTTCGCTTAGCCGAACTCGCATCGTATGGATGCACATTATGCCCTTTCTTGGTTTTAGGTTCGTTCTCATGGTTTCGTTCCATGAACGAACCAATGTTCACACAAACATGTGTACCATCATAGATCTTCGCTAGGAGCTCTGGTTCCCTACCCCCAAAGAGAGACTTCACGTTACTCTTGTTGCGTGCGGCTTCCGCCACCCCAGTTAATTGTTTTTAATATAATTTGTTTTAATATAATTTGATGGTAAGGTGGTGGAAGAATTGCATGATCCACATGTGAGTGTTCGAACACGCCCACATTCGAGTGTGGATCGTGGGCGAGTTCGAATTCGGTCTTCTGAGTGGATGTCGATGGAGAGAGAGAAAGAAGTACCAGGAGGAATTTTCGATTCCGTTTGTTTTTGATTTTGTTTTTGTGGAATGCGTTTTTGAATTCCGTTGTCGACGGTGTTTTTGTGATGCAGTTTTTGGGATGAGTGATAACGGTCGAGAAGGAAAAAAGAGCAGAAAAAAAAAACGAAGAGTTGTCCCGCATTGTAAAAAGTAAAGATTGTTAAAGCAACTAATTAATTCAAAATGGAAAAAAAGGATAGAATTGTTAAATGAAATAAATTGTAACCAATAATCGCGAAAACAACAAAAGAAAGCTGGAGTTTTCATTGCAATCACATTGAACCACAGCAAACTGGGCGTCATCGTGTGAGCTGCAGGACACATGTGAATTCGGTTTTTGAACGCATATTGCAGTCCATGCTGAGGAGAGATTGGGACTTAGAGGATTGACCGAACGGATTAAGAAAAGGTAACCCCATTAGAATTAAAATCAAAATTTTTGTGGCTTTTTACACCACACTCTTGGGATAGAAAATCCACCCTTAAAAGTAAGAGAACCAGTTTCATTGGCCAAATTTCTTTTGACAACGAATGAATATCGTTGAGTCTTAATCCATCCACCGAACCGGTCGGTCGCGAAACCCATCAGTACGCGCACATCAAGAGTTGCCTTATAACCACCGCGATCACACGGGGGTGTGCACGCCCGCGTGTGTAAAGTAAAGTCGAGTCGCATCCCGTGAGTCTGCTGCGCGAGTTCTAATTGTAAAGTGTAATTACCAATCGCGCAAACGTGAGATAAAAAACATTAATAATAACGAAAAGTGAAATAAAATAAAAACATTTACATCAACAACATCACCAGTGGTTTTTATTGATAGAATAAAACTAAACAAAAATGAAATGAGTGTTTTAATATTTCGGCTGCAGTTCGTGGGTGTTCCGGGTGTGTTTTCTTTGACTTGCTCCGTGTGTTGCGTAGTTTTCGTTCGATGTGTTAGTGACGGATGTGAACAAACGAGGCGGCGTTTCGTTCGTTTACCTGATGATTGACTTTTGGCTGAACTCGTGATTGATGGGGACGAAGTGGACCGGCCTGGCACAATACTTCTCCTCCCCACAGACCATCGCCACCTCAACGAACCAAGGAAATTTTGAATACGTTCCAATTATACATATTTTAACATTTATATATTTTGTGTGCAAAATGTCTACTGCGACAAAACAACATTTGACGATATCCGACGCATACTTTCCCACGGACTGAGGCATTGACAAAAATGCTTTATGCTTTCCTTAGATTATAAACCAGGTCATAAGTGACGCTGATGATCCATTTTTGTCTGTAAAAGTCTTCTTTTCGTTAGTTATCGCAGTTTGTCTTTCCCCATTGCAGTGATCTACACAGATCCTTATTCAGCGAGACTACTTGTCTGCGCCTCAGCTGGTGAGAAATTGATGCGACCTATCATTGGTAAATGAATAAATCAACTTCATATCGTTTGCAAGACTGGATATTCTATTACTCGCTGGCATTAGGAAATCATTAATATGAAGCAGAAATGAATTTGGTGCTAGGATAGAACCCTGAGGCACCCCGGGGATTATTGAAAAATTATTCCAAGGACATACTGTCTACAACAGCTGGAATGGATCGATTTTCCAGGAACTTTTTATCTAATTGCACAGCTGTTGAGACTGTTCATAAGACCGAAGCTCATTTAGTAAGGCTCTGGAGCAAAGACGGTCAAAAGCCTTGGAGATATCCAATGTGACTGCTTTTGAATCATTACGATTTTCAATTGCAGATTTCCAAATATTAGTCACAAAACTCAAAATGTATTCCTTGGATCGGCTGTTATGGAGTCCGTACTGGCAATTATTTAGGAGTCCTCAATACAATATTTTAAGAATACAAATATTTGATATATATATAATATTTAATCAACTCAAGTTTGATGACTTTTTCCATTACTTTGGATTAAATGAATAATAAGTCTGCGGGGTGAAAGTATTGTGCGCCAGCGTACGGCGCTGATTCACTTCTCAACTCCATCACAAATACCGCTGAATACAAAAACACGATCGCCAAGGGGACAACAATGAAAAAAACACACCCAGGAACTGCAGCATGGAAAATTAAACACTTGTTTGGATTTGTATAAAAGGTTCCTTTTTTATTTTTAATGTTAGTTATTTAAAGTCGGGAAAACAATTTAAACTTTAAACGTACACGTATTGCTGAGTTAAGCTCTTTGTTTTTTATTACCTATAGATAGTTTTGACACAACACTAAAATAACGGCACGCACCTCGGGGCATAAAAATCACTCGACTTTGGATTATGCATCCCTGCACCCCACGGGGAGCGGGAGGAAAACCGACCGTCGCGATCGATAGTTGGAATAAGACTCGCAGATTCAACCCCCGTTTGGGGTGAGTTTGGTGGTGTGGTAGGAAGGGAAAGAAATTTCCTTTGACCAGTGAGCAATGGAAGGGCACGCAGTGGTGTGTGTGTGTGTGTTCGTAGACATCACCGTGTTTATCGATGCATTTAGCAAAGGATAAACGAAACCTACAACGAGGGAAAAAGAACAAAGGAGAAGCGACCTAAGGCATCGGTCTATAATTAGGGTCAGATAAATAAATAAGCTGGGACTCATTAAATGAGAAATGCATTTGGGATACCACAAACGATATGGATTGTGATTGCATTGGCGGGAGACAATGGGAGTTGGGTTGTAATAATGGAGGGTTCTTCGGGTCAGCTTAAAAGAACCCCCACAATGATCAGCTGCATCTTAGATTTCTCTCCGTAGCATCCTCCGCATTTTCGTTTGTCCTTGCTTCCCGTGAATGGGCATTTTACCAGACCTGTACGGTCACAATGGAAATACTTCCATTAAAACTCAAATCGATCGTTCATTGGTCGTCACCAAAGAGAAGATTGGATTTGCTCCTCCCATATCGGTGGAAATCCATCACCATTGCATCTAGTGGTATGTTGAGTGCAACAGCCACTAGAGTCAGATTTTAACCGTACAACCACGCACACGTGTCGGGGACGTTGCATTGTCGGAGTCACTAGAGTGGATTATGTCAAGTGTTCGACCCTCGTGTAGATACACCCGTTCCAGAAACCCGTATTTTAAAATCCGTTTTCCTTTCGTAGTTAGTGTCCCCGTTGCTATTGCTGCCACGTCGCTTTACGTAATAAACAACTAAATGTAAATAACGTAAAATTAAATTGAAATCCCCGCCAAGTGTTAATTTTGTATTGAGATTTCGCTTTGTATTGTGACCGGAAGGATTGTGAACTTATCTCATAAATAACATAAGAAAAACTTGACTCCGTGGATTATGGAATTTAATGACATTGTGCTTGACTAATAAAGGTCCGCGGCTACAGTGTGTATTACAAAACTTGTTCCTTCAATTAACTTTTTAAATTGCAAACAATTCAATGTGCATTAGAAACCAATTACAACAAGTCAAATCAATAAAACAATTTACAACAACATCAATCGTGTGTTTTATTTCTTATTCTTCCTGTTGCTTCCTCGGAGATTTATTCCGTGAACAATCGTTGGGTGTTTTCAGTGAACCTGTGTCGTACGCCCGCAGCCTTTTAATTATGAGGGAAGGAATCCATAATTAAGAAGCAAAAAGTCAGTGGAAATAGATGGAGTACCTAACATCGTACTCAATAACCTGCCCCCAATGGCAATAGATATATACACGGTCGTGTTTAAGGCGTTGGAAAACGGCTATCATTCAGCCCATCGCAAAAGAGGGCAAAGACTGTAAAACCCAATGAACATGCGTTCATTTCGGTGAGTAAAGTATTCGTAAAGTATTCGAAAATACCATTAACAAAGCTCTGCTCAAATGGGTAGACGACAACAACATTATTCCAAATAACCGGTTTGGCTTTACGGCGTGTCATGAAACCACACAATGCACAGGTGCCTGTCTGATCGACTTGGAAAAGGCGTTTGATACCGTCTGGATCGAAGTGTTATATTACAAACTGGTCAGACATGGCATACATAAGGCTTTACTATATGTACTTTACGATATGTTAAAGGACAGGAGGTTCGTGGTCAAAAGTGGCAATGTGACCTCTAATAAAACGCATAATATCAAGAATGGCTTGCAACAGGGCGCGGTACTCTCTCCGATTCTTTTTAACATTTACATTAGGGACTTGGTAGATGCACTTCCGCAGGCTATTGCGTACGCAGACGATCTCATAATTTACAGAACATCTCCGAAAGATCATAAATAGTTTAATACAGCGAGATTTCAACAACGCGCAGCGCTATTGCGATGACTGGAAACTTAAGATCAACTTCCAGAAATGTGAAGCCATCCTATTTGGAACCCCATTATATAAAGCACGAACGACACAAGGAAAAATTGGCGGAAGCTAGTTATCGTGGGACCGCATGGAGATAAACTGGAAACCAAGAGTTTAGTTAAATACTTTGGCATCTGGATAGACCAATATCTGTATTTCAACAGACATGTAGAGGCTGCTTTGCTCAAAGCAAGGAAAACTTTTGCAATGACAAGGAGGCTATTTCACAGTAGCCAACTTGACAGCAGGGTAAAAGTCATATGCTACATGACGCTAATCAGGCCAATGCTCATATATGGTTGTCCAGTGTGGCTTAACATAGGTCCAAATTTGATGGAAAAGATTCGGGTGTTCGGTAGGAAGTGTCTGAGAACCTGTCTCAGATTATATCGAACACCGGAATCGGAATACAAAAAGTATTACTCAAATGAGACTTTATATAATGAAGCCTGCATAAATAGGGTGGATAATTTTATGACTAAATTAATCAGAGGACATATTGCGAGAGCAATAAGCTCGGCCAATGACCTAACTTTCGGGGCTTATTATCCAAATACCCTGTACTGTGAGAATGTGCGTCGCAACGGTTTTGTTCCACCAGAGGCGTTCCTTGACTTGGACATGAAAGGGCTTATTCAGGATAGATCCGGAATTCCGCTGATCTGTCATGTAAGTAGATCATCCGTAGACGGGCGATTGTGCTACGAGCGGGAAGTAACACGCACCGAAGAAGAGCTCCTGCGCTTCAGTAGGGCTATCTCCCACAGAGACCGGGACGATAGTATTGGTCAGCGTCAACAGTTCTGGTGGTTGAATGGCATATAAAGACCTGGATACCAGCTCCGTCTCCAACAGTCGGTAAAGAATAACAGTATTATCAGCCAGCTTACATAGACTTAGCTTTTCTAGAATTAGGGTAGTATAAGATTTAAGTTGAGTTAAGTTAAGTTTTTTTTTAATAAAATTATATCAAAAAAAAAAAAAATGTAGGTTAAATTTTAAGAAAAAAAAACAAAAAAAATTTCGACGCAAAGTTTTCAAAATGTTTCTTTGTCATTTAAATAATTATAAGTACTCCCACAAACAAAATTCTGTCGCCGAAAGGCAAATTATACAATAGTTATGTAATGTGTAACTTAGAGCGTCTGCGTAGGACCAGTAAGTAACATACCAGTAACACCCCCCCCCCCCCCCCCCCCCACTTTTTTCTTTTTAACCATAGTTTATATTCTAATATATAGTTTTAAGATAATTGTTAAGTTTTATCGGTTGTACTAAGCTGAATATACGAGGGTTCTGCCCTCACTAAACGAAACTAAACTAAGTTATAATATAAGATAATTAAGCTAGAATTTAAGCATTTTTTGTGTAGCATGTAATTTAGAAAGTAAGAAGATAAAAAGAAAATAAAAAAATGTTTGAAAAATGGAAATTGGAGTTGGGTTGCGAATATGAGGGGTTCTTCAGGTGAGCTTTAAGAACCCCCACAACTCTATTGGCCGATAATTTTGCAGGAGGTACTTTTTTATCTTTCTTTCGAATTGATTGAATACGCGTGGTTTTCAGACATTTTTCCAGCCCTTGCCTAAGAGTGAAAATCTGATCAATCGCTGATTTTCCTGGGATGAAGCCATACTCTTATTGACCAGTGGGATGATACTGACATCAGATACATATGGTTCGAACATACGGGGCCACATGCCATACCGCGCGAATTATGGACTCACATACTCCACACAAAATAAAATAATTAACCGCATGATATGGACTTGACCACACCCATCTAAATAGAGAATCGACGACAAGTTGATAGAATCTTTCACATGATAACTCCGAAAGCCGATACAGTGGAATCCTCCATACGATAACAACGGAAGGCGACACAATAGAATTACATATGAAAAATAATATAAATACAGAAGTCAAGTAATGTAATTACAGAAATCAAGTCATAAATACAGAGGTCAAGTAAGTTAGATTTAAGCCTGGATCAACGAATGTAAATAATAATTCTAAATAAAGTTAAAATATATTTTTTTGACATCCTGCTTTTGAACTAGTTAATTCGCGCGATGCAATTAATTTACTAATAAACGATTAATATCGAGAAGTGGATCTGTAAACTGACTACCACGTTCTTGGGATTTAATACCGCTAGACTATTTCCTTTGTGGATATCTGAAGTCACTTCTCTACGCTGATAAGCTGGCAGCTATTGAACACTTGGAAGCCTACAGTCAATGCGTTATTGCCGCAATACAATCAAAGTTACTCCGATGGTTGATCGAAAACTGGACCATCAGAATACGGCATGTACCACGGAAATCATATTCAAACATTGATAGCATATATTATCGTTCAAATAAAGTCACATTTATGGCCACTAACATTATTTTCCTATTTAAACACGAAGTTCTATACCTGGAAATAAATCGGATGGAAATATTAAGACCATCAATAGACATTTGACGGATGATAAAACCAAGTACGTTAAATTAAAAGTAGCAAAAGATTTTGTTTTGTTTTGTTAATGGGTTTAACACTTAACTTAAAAATATAAAACATGTTTAGTCTTTTCAACAAATACGTTATCCAAATGAATTCACAGAAAAATATCAGCCTATATCACACTTTTAAATATTGTTAAGACACATGAACTCCCAATCTCCCTAGTTATTATATTTTCTTATCATTATTTCGACAAAGCATCTTTGCTGTTACATCGATTAGCCCTTAATCAAAATGTTCGATGTGTTACCAGCAGAACTGAAACCCTTGTTACCAAGTCTACAAAGAGGGAGTTGCCACACCTCCCCGCCGTCTTTGAGCCGATGTTTTTTGGAGTATATTAAGTGAACTACTGTACCCCACTATCCCCACACCACTTTTCCAGTTTTCCTTTTATATCTGTTCTCTCTTCGCAGAGTACTTCATTAAGATATTAAAGCACTCACTGCTAATGACAGAAATATTTTATTAAAGCTGTCACGGATGTCAACACACAAACTCGGTCTAAAGAAATTCAACAAAAACGTCAAGATTTGTTTTATTCTGCATTTGAAACGAACTGATGTATCCCGCAGCTGAATCCTCCAAGTAAATGATGACAAACAAAACAAGACAATTCAAACACTTTTTGAAAACATTTATTTTGGGTTTCAGTAATAGTTGGATTTGATTTGAGTGCAGTCCCAATGTTCACGATGATAATATAATTATAGTACACCAACAAAACCATTGGGAATCTACTTTTTGGTTTTCTTATCCGATGATGAGTAATAAGATCCTGTTGGCTCGATTGTAATTACCTTCTCTTCGGGATCCTTTTTAGGAGGAGATGGGGCTGTAACAACCAACATCCCATCCGATGATAGCGTCGATTTCACATCGTTTGAATCGAAACCCCGCGGCAATCGATATTTCCGGGTAAATTCGCGACTTATACAAAACGGTCCTTCATCCCGGTCGCTTTCACGGTTAAGTTTACCTTCGATAACAATTACATCGTTAATAGTCTTCACTAAAAGTTCGTCCGATGTAAAATGACGCACATCCATAACAACTTTAAATCCATTCTTTTCGTCAACTGATACTTTGCTAGTCAGACAGCTCCGATGGTACCAGGGATCCCATTTGGGATGAAGGCGATGGTGAAATAGGTCACAAACTTCGCTATTGAACGAACAGCGAGGGTGGAAGAACTCATGATCCCAATTCCAATCGGTATCCCAATAATGATGAAACCAGTCGTCCCAGCAACCAGGTAAAAGTGACATTATGACCTTCTGCTTGTTTTCGTTTCCTCTTCAGCGTTTGATATCGTTTATTTTGATTGCTTAATTAAAAGACGAATGATGTTATTGTGTTTTCGACAAGGGCTGAATCTATACTGAACCTAAGGAACAACTTTAACCATTGACCTCTATATGTAATATGTTACTTTGGTTGTGAGCTTTGCAAACAATATTGTGGTGTCGTAGGTTACGAACTAACACACTACTCTCGTCGGCGTATATGGTGCATATAGTGTGCCAACTTATTTATAAGCCAACCAAAATGAACAGCCAGGGGTTAAACACCTTTTGGTTCGGAGCATATAAAAACAAATACACTTTTAGAACGCCTTTTACCGCAGAGTTGTGGAAAGGAGTATTCAGTCTAAATAGAGCAGTTGCTGTAAACTGAAGAACATTATTTCTTGATCCCGGGCAGTAAGTCAATATGAACGACACGGATCATGGCTTAGAAATCAGAGTAAATTTATATCAGACAATGAAGACAATGAATAATGAAATCGCCGATCTTTCATCTAAGCATTCTTGGTCTACTATGAGTAGCGGCTACTATAGCGTTTTCAACTACTGACAATAATAAAATAAACTCATTATTTTTGTTCATTTCGTTACAGTACTTATATAAAAAATGTTAACATATTCATATAAAGAAGGGGCCTTAACTATGTTAGCGGTTTATTTCGTATATTTTGAAGTAATACATGGGTGTTGTTAGGCGTAACTCCCCGTGGTCTTTTTCGTCGTTCACAAGAGTGCGACGGCCATTTTGTGTTTACGCGTCCGTAAATAATTGTTTTGTAACAATTCCGAGATGGATTTCCGTTCTCACAACGATCTAGGAGACATTATTGGAGCATCAAGCGGAGAATCTATTCGTAAAATGATCATTGTGAAACAATTAGGTCATCAGTAGAAATAATGAATGAAGATAGACCTGAGTCAACGAAGGTATCGCAGGTTATTGAGCGTGTTGTAAATTGGTAAGTCAAATTCCACAACACTCAACTCGCAAGAGAAGTCAAGCTTGTAACATTAAGAGGACAACTTTACAAAGGATATTACATTTACGAGTACGAATATAACCACCGACGAGACAGCACACTACTATGTCGAAATCCCTACCACCGGATTTCAGTTATACAATCCGTTCTAGATATCTTCATTTAAAATAAGACATCCAATCGCACTTATTGGTTCGCGCTACTAATATTGCGAGGAATCCGAAGTACACAAACGGATCTTCACACGGGCGAGGAGTGTATTGCGGAAAAATTCTCAATTCTTCCTTCGTTAGGGTTTGTTTTTTCGTTTCTCTCCCGCGCCCGTCAAAAATAAAGACTCTTGATGTATTTCTAACCATAACTAAGGTTTTTGTGGTGATATTAAGGTAATATTCCTGATGAAGGGGTATGACTAGAATTTCGGCATGACTCTAGTGAGGCACCTGTGATAAGTTTAGTTTAGTGGGGCTACACCCCATTTATTTGCTTAGAACAAGCTCCTTCGATTTCTACCTTACATCTACTGCACTCCTCACTTTCCTCTTCTGATCTTGCCGCGCTCACCGTCTATACCCGTACAACCCGTACATATTTCAACACATCTGCCTGTTTCTTATACGACGTCTACAAGAAAAAAATACGGTACGCTGGTCCTAGAGATGTACTCGGTGTCACAGTCAGTTGGAATATATCGTGACATAAATACCACTCGAGTGCTGTAAAATTGGTACCCGAAACCTGAGTTAACTTTTTTATAGCCAACAAATATTTTACTGCGGTGGACTTCCTTCTCCTCTTAAAGTCACATGTTAAATCCGAGTGTTGTTGACATTTATATCTGTATGTGCATATTGAATAACTTGAAAAAAAGAAACGATTTCCCTATAAGAGGTATTTTTATTTAATTTGGCCCTTTACAATTTATTTTAACTTTATATATTACAAGTGGCCGCCTCTATTGAAAAAGCAAACTGTGCCCTTTTAGCTGCGTTCTCCATTTCTTTTTCGAGCAACATCGGGTGGTATAGTGATGGTTTCAGCACGAATGTTTGCCTGGAGCTCATCAATGGTTTGAGGCTTGCTGGCATACACTTTGCTTTTCAAATAACCACATAAAAAGAAGTCCGGAAGGGTCAAATCTGGAGATATGAGTGGCCAGTCACTGCATTGTTTCTTTTGCACTGTGGCATGACACACATTTATAGGCACACATAATGAGGCAACATCCACCGATATCGATTCCCATCGACTGTTTCGCTTTCTCTGAAGAAAAATGGAACAATGCTTGTTTTGGCGCAAGCGGCGACACAAGCAGTGACTGTTTGGCCACGCAATGGTGTTTCATGGATCTCGTGTAGATTCTCCGTCCCTCGAATGCGCCAATTTTACTTGTTAACGTGCCCAGAGAGTGTGAAATAAGGCTAGTCTGTCATCAAAATTTGCTTCGCAAAATCAGGTTCAGTGTCAACCATTCGAGCGACTGTTTGGCCATATTCCAACCGACTTGGACGGTCTACCTTCAATACTCTTTGAATCAACTTCATTTTATACGGAAACAAATACAAATCATTCTTCAAAATGCGCCGCAAGGTGGTTCCACTGACGCCAAAATGTTGAGCACGGTGACGATATGACACATGCGGTTTCGCGGCAACACCCTCTCATACCGCTTCAATCAGTTCATTGGAATACCTTGGGCATTGATGAAAAGCAGGTGGATGATTTTTCACTGTTCTGTGCTCAAAAAAATTCGACACCTAACGAAGAACAGTGTTGTCAGACGATACGATTAAACGATTATATACAGTGTCACTATTTCAGCCTGTTGTTTTGGTGTGGGGCGATAATCGTTAAAATTGTACTCAATTGAAGTTTGAAAAATATGCCTACTCAAGTTAATCGGTTGATAAATGTCAAAGTTATTCAATGTTTACATACCGACATAAAAGATAGCACATCCTGTAGCTGTCATCCATTCGGTAGCATTCAGATCCGAACAATCTGCCCAGTTGAAAACGCAGCTCTAATATCGAGGCTACAGTCATTAAAGGTGTGTGGCCTACTTTTGTATATTTTATAGATATTATCAGTAAGTGTTCCTTGTGGAATTTCGTGGTATTATTCTGGGAAATTCGCTTTATTTTACTTTTTAAATTTTAATCTTGGTACCAACTGTACAAATATGTCAATATTTCAATAATTATAGCCCCTAACTGCGTTCCTTATACGAGGGTAGTCTGAAAAGTAATAGAAATAACTTTCAGAAGTGCCGTGTTTGGCAAATGGAAGTAACATTTCTTCTTAATAAGTATGCGCAGGCCTGAGGTCGATCGTTGATCCAGTGTCTTTCGAAAGCGGGAAGTATGGCGGAGTCTAGTGCTATGTCAACGCAACTTGAGTCATGTGCTGCTTTCGAATTTTTAACTGATGAAAAAGACTCCTACTGAAAATCATCGTTTAAACGCTTTTTATGGTTATGACGCTGTTGATAGGTCTACTGTAAATCATTGGACAATAAAGTTTCGTGGGTAAGATACACCCATAATTGTTGACGGAAAACATAGCGGACGTACGATCACTACCACAAACGATAATCATCGCAAAATCGTTAAGGATTTAGTTCAAAGCACCGGCGAATCACTCAAAACCGACTCTGAAATACCTCCGATGTCGGGTTTGTCGTTTTAGAGGCAGTCTAACGCCAATAATCTTCCAACAGGACAGGGTTCGTCCACACACCTTGCTTACAAATGAACAACCTCTGTAAAAAATGAAGTTTGAATCGGTTCCTTATTCCCCTGATCTTGCTCCATGCGTTTTTTATTTTTTTCCTCTACTGAAGAGAGACTCCAAGGTAATCAGGGTAACAACCTCGGACAATTAGATGGGCCCACGGTAACGGAATAAAAAAACTTACTAGACGTTGGGAGAAATGTATTAGCCTCAACAGCGACTATCGTCATCATCATCATCGGCACTACAACCGGGAGCCGGTCTTGGCCTTATTTAGCAAGTCCTGAGGCTTGCTAAATTTTCCATAATGATTTGTTTTTTTCCGGGCAAGGTCATTAGTCAGTGACTATAATAAATATATGTTTTTGAAGCTTAAGAATTCTACTTTAATATACTTCTTTCCAGATCTTACTATTTAGTTTTTGTTTGTGCTCCACAAACTTACGTTCATTACTTTTCAGACTATCCTCATATATGTAGCAGCTGACCTGAGTAAAAAAAATTCTTTAAAATTGTTTTTTTTTTTTTGAACTTCTAACACCCATTAGACCTTTAACTCAAATTTTATAATTGTAATTTACGATTTCCAAGAAAAACACTTGAAATATAAATTCCTTAGTGAGGAATGTTGCATTGATAGCAATATTCAAAGCCCACAAGACAAATGTAAATAAACAAAAGAAGTTGAAACAATTTCACATGTTTTATTTGACATTCCAAAACTAGCACAAACTCCAATGAATATTGAAAATATGTGCTTAATAAATGTGGTTTTAAAATGAAATTGCCCAACGAATGTGCCTTTATGTACATTCTGCTTTACAACCACATTTCGATTCGCAGTCATTTAGTTTGCGTCGCCTGAATGTTTGATCGATAAATGACATTTATAGAAAAAAGATTGAGAAGAAATATTCCGCAAGTTAATCCATGTCCTTCTGTGAAAAAGTAGTGGTAAGAATTCATCGCAGTTCCTGTGCATCATTAAGCTGTCGTGAGCCCAGTTGAAAAGTAATTTTAGATTTCCATTTTTAGTCCTACCACTGTCACGCCACACAAAAACGTTCATTACAGTACTAGTTCAACCTCCTTTTGCCAATAAAGGTGGATCAACAAAAACAATCGAACTCGAGAGATCGTGGAGACTTGTGACAGGCAACATGGGGAAATTGAGACTTCCTTCGAATTTAGTGATTTCAAAACAGAGTTATGATTATTGATTTTGCAAAACTTGAACTTGAAGAATCGAAATTATATTAGGGTGGGCTACAAGTATTAGAGAATTCCATCAGAACGGAATGTAGCTAGAAAACGAGCAATTACCGAAAATAAAAATGATACTTTGTGGATTGGGCGCCGGTTTCAAAATTGCATATTTATCCTCACGGATATCGTTTTAGGGACAATGGTTAAGGCATATCCTCGGTCTTCTTTTACAATAGAAACCACCAATTGATTAGTAACTTCTTGAAGCTTTTTCCAGTTGTTGCAAGTTGCCATAATTTTACCGCGGAGTACGTTAGTTGCCACGAGGTAAATTAATTGAATCTACGGCACAATCACCTTACGAAGATAGCTATTTAAGAAGACTTTATAATAAGTAAAGAAATTATAGATATAAACAAGGCTGTAGTTATGAATAACAGTGTAATGTCAGTAGCTATTGATCTTTGTCTACACCATTAAGTAACGCGTGAATACGGTATTCCAAAAATATGTTTTGACGCGATTGTGAACGAGGGGAAATCAAAAAGTGCTTCTAAATGAAGATTTAATTTATTTCAATTTCCTTTTGCTTTTTTTCCACACAATCTCCTTTTAGTTTGATGGACGCTCTCAACGTCTATCGCATTTCTTCAAAACATACCATTTGTCAAACATACAAGGGCAGGTTGATAAGTCAGCGGCTTTTTCAATAAAAGATATTTTTTTCGGCAAATACGAGGGATGGCGGGGGGGGGGGGGCTGAAAAGTTTCCGACCCCAACGTGAAGATAGCAGCCACTGGTCAATAAAAGCTAGTGAATGTAGTTGTGCATGTTTTGACAATTACTCACCAACATTTCAGCCATTTTGGAAGCGTCGTTTTTATTTGACAGTCGTTTGAGTCGACGTGAGTGTTTTTGTGAAAATGGACAAAATTGAGTATCGATCTGTCATTATATTTTTGTTTTTGAAAGTCAATACGCCTATGGGTCTTTGTAGTTTAATGTTACGTGGCGTGTCAATCAGGGTGCCACAGGGGCACAGGTTAACCACGTAACCCCACTGGTTCAGTTCGTATCCGACTCCAAAAATTAAAACGCCTTCTTATTCGAAATTTATTTATTCATGTAAGTGTAACTTAGGAAAACAATATACTGTAACTTAGGAAGACAATATACTTCAAAAACACTGTAGATATCCATTAGATGTTCGTAATGCTTATTTACATGTAACTTAGGAAGACAATATACTTCGGATAAAAAAACAAGGTAACTATATATCATATGTTCGTAATTCTTATTCACATGTAACTTAGGCAGACAATGTACTTCGGATAAAAAAACAAGGTAACTATATATTATATGCTCGTAATTCTTATTCACAGGTAACTTAGGCAGACAATGTATTTCGGATAAAAAAATAACACTGTGTAGATATAAGTTATATTCACAATATGGCGCACCACTTTAGTCTTAGCCCGAACGGTTTTACTGACTCTTTTCAAATCTTCTTAACGACTAATTTCTTAATTCATACCAATTCACAAGGGTTACCTCATATGCAATCCTTTCTTCTTTTTCCCTCATTTTGCACACACAGCGCTAGAGCCCAAAACAAATCCCGACCATTGCCTCGACTACCATATATGGTGCGCTTTTAGCTTTGGTCAGGAGAACAAGAATAAAAGGAAAGGGTGAAAGCATACACACGATAATCGCGTCTGCCGCTTACGTGTGTATCCCCTAGCATGCAGACATGGGACATGAATTTACATGATTGCAACTTCATACAGGGGTTGAAATGTGTACACGATCACGGCTGCGTAAAGCATTATTGCTGATCGTGCACATTTCGCTTGTTGAATCTTACATATGAACGACGAACGTTTATACGATCGCGACCACACTTGGGATCGCCGTAGATCGCATATCGATCGTTGTGCAATTGGTGCAGGTGGCTATTCCTTGTGTTGGTTTCTCTTGTAGGCAAGCATGTTATTACTTGCCTGTAGGTTGGTTTTTGCTACCGAAATGCCTGCTGCGTTTCGCCGATGAAAAGGGGACAGGCTGCTTGTGTGTGACGGTGCTGGATCGAAGATATTCTTGTCCGCATATCTCGATTGATCCGTTGGTTGAGGATGCGACCGTTTTCTCCACTCGAGAAGGGGTGCATGTTGGCGGGAACCAAAATTGGAATATTTCCGTTGGCCGTCGGCGTCGGTTGGAAATTCCCCGGTGGTGCTGCTGGTGGGCAAATTCCATCGGGTCTTCATGTTGTGCTACACACAAACAAGCGATTCTTCCTTACAGGAAATTTTGCTCGTATTCCCAATAAAATTTGATGCTTTTCGACGACCAGGTTTTTGTTGTTTCCGCCCCCAATGGTGTGGCACGAAAACCACGCTCCATAGCGTATCAACCGCATGCCCGATAAATTCGGACAATGCACCGTCGCCTGGGTTCATGCCCCTCTTATGGGGTGCTCCCGTTGAAAATGTGAGGCGGCAATGGCGTCGGGGGAAACCGTCACACGCCTACCTACGTCACCATTGTGTACCGAAATCCCTTTTAGCCCATTTTTCATAATAACAATGCGGACTATGTATGGCGCTGCATCTATGCCATTAATAATGTCCTTTGTTCATCTTCTCTTTTCTCAAATTCGTTTCCCATGAGCTTCGTTGCATGAGCAAACAATGGATCTATTAGCACACTTGCTAAGATCACCACAGAGAGATCCTCTCCAATTCACCACCACAAAGAGAGACATCACGTTTCTCTCAGAGAAAAGAAAACACCCTTAGCTGGGAGAGTATTCACAGTCAGTCGTAATTCAACCTCCAACCAGGGCGAGTCGTCTTGTAACCACCGCCGGGTGCACACGGGAGTGTGCACAGCCCCGAGTGTTAGTAACGAAGTGTTTTGTCGAGTTAGAGTTGGGTTTTTCCAACTTGCTTGGGAGACAAAAAAAGATTCGAGACATTTTCCGATACAATTCGTGTGTGTTCTACAGTTCAGTGAATTTGCAAACCGGTATTAAGTTTAGAATGCCGTCAAACATAAATAATAAACCAATAAGCAGTGTCGGGCATATATCACGGTTAACAATAGAGTACATCAAATAAAATCTTAAACTCAGTTAAATAGTGTACAATCCTTTTTAAACAGGATTATTAAAAACAAATTAGCGTCAAAACAATATTGTGAACATTACCTACGTTTTAAGAAGTTGACAATAAAAATCATTTACAACTGAACAGTGTGCTTTATTTTCTGTGCTGGGTCCACTCGGTTGCGAAGATAAACCATCGTTTCATTTTCCCTTGCGTTTGGTGAACAGTACCGGGTGAACACATCGTTGGGGAGATGACTGAACCGGCTTCATGCCGGCACACCTAGTTCCTATCCACAGACCAACGGCAAAAGTACAGGTGGGACGGCCGCTTCGGAGGTGGGAGGACAATGTTAGGTTTGACCTTGAGGAGATTGGATCAGATACTCAAGCGTGGAAGGAGAGTGCACAGGACAGGGTGCGATGTCGGAGTAGAGTTGGTAGGGTCATGAACTTCCGGGTTCCTACAGGCCAATAAATAATAGTATATAGTAAAATTGAAACTTATGCCTGGGTATAAGATGTTTTTTTTTCTGTTGGATGGTTTAATCCTTTGATTACGAGCTCGAGATTGCGACTTTTCCTGACTAAACTCCTAGGACGTTTTTGAAAACAAATACCGTTTGACTTGGGTACGTTGATTGTTATACCCCATCGTTGGTAGAATGTATCGATTTGTTTTAGGTGTTCAGAAATGATTTCGAGAGCTGGTTTTGGTGTCTTACTATGACCGTAAATTAAGGTATCGTCGGTACACGGTAAGGCTGCAGAAGTTTTAAACGCGTTGTTTCTGTGCGTTGCATGGGGAAAGTTATACTGGAGTACTTCCTGTTCTAGTACATGGAAAGTGTGAGTCTATATTTTATGGTACAAACTATACGAGTACCATTTCAAAGCGAAACCGTAGCCTTCCGCCCAGCGAACAGGTTTTCTCAGTGGGGAACTATTCACGCGAGTAGCCCCATTTAACTCAATTCGTCTGGGTCTGACAATAGCAGTAATACACGGTATGCATGTGCGACAATACAAGTACCAAATCTCATGCCAGTATTGATAAAGAGATCTGGTTGGAATGCCAGAGTTGATATCTTGAGAGTAATTAACAATGGGATGTATGATTAATTAATCTCAGGAGTTTTACGGGTTAACACACGACGGACGATGCTGGTATCAGTGCTGGCACACAGAACTATCGAGATTTAGAACAAATCCTACTTTCGGAGAGGCGACTCTTAACATTATCGCCATTAATATACGTCAAACACACCATTTTTATATCCAAACGCACCAGGAAAATCAATGAAACTTATGGATTTCGAAAAAAAGGTCTTTCAATATTAACAATTTGGAGGCAATACCGTATTGTTTGGGAGTTTAGTTTTCTTACAACATCTTGACGTTCACGACAACAAACGGAAATATGTTTCTGACAAGTTCAATCGATTTGGAATGTTAAATTGTGATTCAGTTCATTCCGATTGATCCGGGGACGAAATTAACAAATGATGACATTTGGACCACTAACCATTGGAAGAAACTACTTTATCGGGAGTTGATTGAAGGGCTGATTGAATGGCTTTTAACCCTTATGCCAATGACCGGGTACCCGGGTGCCCATTTCGTCGCAATTTCACGATTGCTCGGCCTAGTAGACGAATTTCGGTCCCATGTCTTAGATCATCTTCATTCAAACCTTTCTGAATGATAATTACGAAATTTCAATGAAAAAATTTTTTTTTTTACTTTCAAATTGACATTTTAAAACATTGTGTTCTGAGCCATGACCGGGTACCCGGGTACCCCATTTAAAAAGCATTGAGAATGATGAAGAATGATGCAAAATTGAATGTTAAATAGTTAATTAATAATTAGTTATTGATAATTAACTATTTAAATAACTAATAATTAATGAAAAACAATAAAAATGCATTTAAATTAACAAGCAAATTTATTCAGAAGGACTTCTGTGACATGCCTTACATTCAACCAACGTAGTTGCGTGTTCGTCGCAAACCGGCAATTCACATTGCCGACACGCCTTTCTTGTTTTTCGCCGCTTTTTCAGAGCCTGCGATAAACAAATGTGGCAACAACCAGTGACCTTTTTTTTCCTGTACTATCCGGGGGCAGACATGCTGTCTGGGTCGTCGGCACGAGCGGCTGAACCTTGCCGATGATGGACTCGATTGCAAGTTTTGTTGAGTAATGCCTAATGATTTGAACATTTTCCGAGCGTTCATGAATACTTGGCAGGGCAAGTTGTTCGCTTAATTGGAGCAAAAACATACGACGGGCGTTCGTCTTTTTCGGCAGCATGGAGTTGTTCTCTTTATAAATGACGAACGCCGCGAGTGCGCTTACATCGAGGACATTGAAGAACATTGCCAAGGGCCACCTATTCGTCCGTCGGTGTGTCGTGTATCTGCGGCCATTTGGTCCATTGTATCAACACCAGCTTTGTACCGATTATAGTGCAAAATAATCTCGGGTTTTTTTTTGTGCGTGGTCAGCGACTGCCATGTTCGAGTGCATCGTCGAAAGCAGTATAACTGCTTTATTTTTCTTCGGCACATACGAACAAATCGTCGTTTTGTCGTGAAAGCCGAACAGTGTGGACAATTCTGCACGATCCTTTGATGCAGCCGTCTCCTTTGGAATATAGGGTTTGTTTTTTCGTAAGGTTCCTACGACAGTCAAGTCCCACGACAATAAAAGCTTCGCGAGCGGTAACGTCGTGAAAAAATTGTCCATACAATTATTTCTTCCACTCCCTTTGTACGGTGCTGCTAATTTTTTGACAACATTTTCACCTTGATTTTTTTCAGAGGATATGCATTTTCAGCATCACAAATCCACCACACTTTGATACCATACTTGGCTGGTTTTGATGGAATATACTGCGTAAATTTGGTTCGCCCACGGTACGGATACAGCTGCTCGTCGATGGTAAGTTCTGTGCCGGGCCGGTACAGAGCGGACAAATTTGCATTCAACATCGCCCATATCTCACTAATTGGACTCTCTGGACCGTTCCTCTCGTGTCCGCGCATCATCAAATCTGATAAAACGTAAGATATTCCAAAAACGATTAATACTCATTGTGGCCCTGTATAAAGGGAATGACGACGTTTTTCACATATCTGTAGTATGGTCTTTGTTTCCATTATTGACTCCTGCTGCAATTAGAATTGCAAAAAACGAATACATCTCTTGACGATTAACATTTTTCCACGTTCTCGACGGTCGATTTGAATTGTTTGCATTCCACTCTCGGATAACTAGATCTGCCTTCTGATTAGTGTAACGAGTAATCAAATCCACTATTTCGCGAGTAAGAATCCTTTTGAATGTTTCAGCCGCTGAGAGTGTTGCGGTCGAGCGATGGGGACCAGCTCTTTGTCGCACAATATTGTGACGGAGAGTTTGAGTTGTGTTAGGGGGTGTTTTTTGCCATACAGTTTTATCTTTCGCGACAAACGTACGTCCAGTTGAATATAGAAAAAAGAATAAAAAAAATAAGAACGCGTTGTGCATGAAAAATAAATAAATAAAACGAAAAGAATTATTTTTACCTGCAGTTGAAACTGCGTCGACATCTCCGTTCGTATCATTGTCATCTTCGCTTTCAGAATCGTCAATGGCTGCTTCAGTTGTATCATTTTCGTCCGCGCAATATTCTTCGTTATCAGATACCGCGTTTTCATTTCGCTCGTCAGGAATCCAATCATCGTCATCACTATCAGAGAGGTTTATGCTCTCGTCGTCAGATTCACCACACACGCTTTTCAAGTAGGCATCTCGTTGTGCATTACATAATCTAAAAACAGAAATACAACAACAAAATTATTTAATATTATTAAATACATTAACAATATTAATTTTAATATAATTACCTGTTGAATTGAGCACGTGTCAACAAAGTCGTCATTTTGAAGATGCTCAGATGCACAAGGGACGCTGACTGAACCACGCTTTCTCTAATGCCGGATTCGAATGGTTTCACCATAAACTCGCAAGTTATAAATGGAAAGTTGACCGTACAAGTTATTCGTCAACCGAATACTCGAGATCCCTCTAGCAGGTATAACTGAATTTGTTACACACCTGCCGATCCTGACCTTGCTCTGCGCCGATTTCAATAGGCCTTTTGTAGCCACAGATAGTCAAAATTCTTTATGTTTATAAAAAATAATTATATAAAATACATAAAATATTCACAATATATTTGTTTCTGATAAAATCTATTGCAAAATATTTGTTTTAACATTGTTAAAACAATGTTTCTATATGTGGGTACCCGGGTACCCGGTCATTGAGTACTGTCGGTAAAATTGGTCATTGACATAAGGGTTAAACAGAACGCATGGTAGGAAGTTCTTTTTTTTTCTTTCTAAAATTACATGATTTATTAAAAAAAAAGTTCCCAAGCCATGCTCTAGCTGACAGTAGCAATACGCCCCAGTACAGCTCATACCGCAGGCACTTTAAGTCAATTGTGTAATTGCTTTGGTGTCATTGCAAAGCCTGCTAAAATAAAAACCAAACTGAAAATTTTGCAACAGAAAAGGGAAGTTGAAATTCAAATTTAGTGTAAGTTCAAACTCATTCCGAATAAAAATAGCGTCCGCGAAGTCATCGCGTTTCTAACCCCGTCCCTCTTGAACAACTACTACCATTTTTTCTATCTCAAAAACGCTTATAAGTAGTGGGTTGTATTCCACACTTTATAGTCGATTATAGTCAAATTAGGTTACTTTGTATTGTAATGAAGTACATGTTAAACTATATGAGGCAAAGAATAAGTTCCCGCTAATTATATTATATAATAACTCTGTTTTATATGGAAAATGTACTCACCTTATAGCTCGGGACACATTGACAACTGCTCCGTCTTTGTACCACTGAAATTCCATGCGGGCAGACCCTTCAGCTACACAGGATATTATAAATTCCCCATTTTCGCGGATGGGTAACTTTTGATTCACTACAGTGTCCTGTATTAAAAAAAATTATACGGTTTATTAATGGAAATTAATTAAATGAAAACAGTTTTCATAAATTGGGAAAAACATCAAAATGAGATAAGTTATTCAATTAAAATTGTATTTCGCATGTTATCTTTTTTTTAGGTATTCACACCCTCATACTCGTATGTGTTTTTATTGTGTTCAGATAATTTTGTTTGTTGGGAAAATCAGAGTGTTTTCTGTTAATAGGAATCCTTTTTATCTTTTTAAGTGTTTGTTCTATTTAAGTCCAAATGAATGACCGTTTACAAAATTAATAATTATGATCTCATTCAATATTACTGCGATTCTACTTATTTCGGTAATAAAAGTAAATTTGTTTCAAAATGTGGAACCCAATAAAAAATACTATTTCCATGGAGATGGTATATTTGCAATGCAATTCTAGTGAATGAATGCTTATGCTCGGAATAACATAATTAAAATTTGTTGGGCAAATACGCCATCGGCTTTATCCTACAAAACCTGACGTTTTACAAGAGTAAACAATCAGCAAACTGCACTGTTAATGAATTATGTTGTTTAATTTATTGGTTGCCAAAGAATCTTTAACTAGATTTATTATGTAATCAGAAGTACATTGTCAGTTATTAAAATAGGAAGGACGAGTGTTAATTTACATTAATTTACAACCATGGAAACTAAGCGACTAAGGCTGACCAACGCCCTGAAGTTTGGCGAAATACTAACCTGTGGTTTGTGTAAAATGATCAAAACAAATCTTCACCCATCTTTTGTACCTTGGCTGATGGATAAGTCACAAAAGTTAGAGCATGAGATAGAGCGGTCCCAACTCCGGCAACCTGATGAGTTACTATCTCCTTACACTGGAGGTTTCGCGATATTCTCCTGAGAATCGCCTGACTACAACTCAAGTTGGGAAACCGACATGATAAGATTATAAATTCCGGAGGTAGACAGTCCTCTGCACAGGAGTACCAGAAAGGGAACAACATCTGTCACACACAAAACCTGGCACCCCCAAAAACCTAGCCCTTGGGGTCGCACCTCACCATTAATCAAACTCAGGTATGGCGAATCTTCACGTGTTAATTAGTTTATGCTTAATCAACACACTAACTATTTATGACTACTTGGATACATTTTGAAATCCAAAGGCAGGGAAATCAAAAATTCCAGAGAGCACATTTTTATTTTTAAAATATATGTCTATTAGTTATAATAAGCCCTATGACAGTCTTTCAATATGAATCACAATTTTATTGAATTAACCGGTAAAAAAGTTTTTAAAGTGACTTAAAACAAATAATAAAACAAAAGTATAACGTAGATATTTTTTTAAAACAGGCAATATATTATTGGGGGGATGGGTGCGAACATACACGGCAAAGTCTCTGATTGCTTTCAACCCGGCGAAGGCCAGAACGATCCTTGTCCCTGTTCAATCCAAGTTGACAAGCAGTCTCCACGCGACATCCTTGGATAGCTACTTTGACACCCGCCAAGTAGTGAACCAATGCATGCAGCGACATCCTGAGAAAGGTTGGCGTAGGGCTAATAACCAGGCCCGTAAAAATGAATTATTATGGCAAATTTAATAAGCCTCGGATATGGACCGGATACACGACGACGACCACGGAAACGAAAATGGCTAAATGATTTAAGAATTTTTACATGGAACGTACGCTCACTATACAGAGCTCGAGCTGCACAGCAGCTAGCCGATGCCCTGTCCGAATATAAGGCTCACATAACAGCATAGCAAGAAATAAGATGGAAGGGGAGTGACGTTATTCAAAAAAAAAAGAGTATGACATGTATTACAGCTGTCACCCAAAGCGCCATGTACTCAGGGTAGGCTTTCCAGTCAGCCAAAAACGGAAGCCTGCCATCATCGGCTTTAATGCAATAAATGAAAGGGTATGCACTCTTTGCGTGCGAGGAAAGTTTAATAACATAAGCCTCATAAACGTTCTCGGACCTTCAGAGGAGTCCCCTGACGATAAAAAAGAAGAATACTAAGAGAACGTCGAACGGGCCCTCAATGCCTGCCCGAGATACCATGTGAAAATCGTTCTTGGTGATTTGAATGCAAAAATAGATCGGGAGCCGGTTTTCAGGTACTACACAGGTTCCCATAGTTTGCATGAGAATACTAATGACAATGGAGTCATCGAATTGGCAGCATCGAGAAACTTGCTCGTTGCGAGTCAAAGCCACCTGGGTATTACCTGATAGAGCCACTCGCAACCAAATTGACCACGTGTTGATAGATCGCCGCCACTCCTCTAGCCGGGTGACGGTACGAACGTACCGAGGTGCCAACGTCGACTCGGATCACTATATTGTTGGTACAATTTTCTGGGCGCGGATTGACTTACGGAGACGTATTGCATCCGCGGATCAAGTTCGAATCAACACGACTGCCTTACGCAATGAGAATATGAGTGACACTTTTGGTCATGCGTTAAGACTCACCCTCGAAGATCTCGACGGAGGCAGAGTAAGTCCTGCGGCCAGAATGCCGGGCGTAGAAGAGAACGGACATGCCTTAAAAATACTGTCATTAGTACTGCCAACTCCATCTTAGGACGTAGTCGTAGAGATCGGACCGACTGGTTTGATTATAAGTGCAAACTAGTGACTAAACGTAAGAATGCTGCATACTGGGTAATGCAGCAGTCTCATAGGACGCGGATGCGCGAGGAGAAATACAAAGAGCTCGGAAGATCTGAAAAAAGACTTCACAGACAAAAGAAAAGTGCCTGGGAAAAAAACCTTGTCTGTGAAATAGAGAAAAGTAGAGAGCGAGGTCCGCACCGGGCGCAGAAGTTCTATCAAATAATCCGCAGTATGACGCGGCACACACCACGCTGCACTTACTGCAAGGATAAATAGGGTAATCTGATCAACGATCCTGAAGGCATTCTGGAGCGATGGGAAGTGCACTTCAATGAATTGCTAAATGGTCAGCTCACAGGAGAATTGGAGGCTCCACCAATGCAAGATCAAGACCAAATAATGCCGCCACCAAGGATTGGGGAAACATTAAAAGCCATTAAACAGCTCAAATCCAATAAAGCCCCTGGAGCTGAGGGCACACCAGCTGAGTTGAGCAAACAAGGAGGGACAGCATTACATCACGCAATTCATGAGATCATGGTACACGTATGGGAGCAAGAGAAGATGCCGGAAGATTGGCGTCGCGGTATAATTTGCCCCATACATAAGAAAGGAGATATCACACTGTGTAGCAAAAAAAAAAAAAAAAAAAAAAAAAAAAAAAAAACCTTTATTTTTTTTTGTCATAATGCTTCGAAAAGAAGAAGAGGTAGACCTCTAAGATAACAGTTAATTTTTTTTATAATGTATGTGTATTATATTAAGAATAAATAAAAGAAAATGTAAGCTGAAAGGCATAAATTAAGTATATAATATTGTATAATTTAGAGTGCTTGTGAAGAGCCAGTAAATTACATTATGTAGTAAAATTATTAAGATAGGTTTAGCATTTAGACTAAAATTGTAAAATTTTAATAAGACTTTGTGAATAAATGCGTCTGCAAACAAAACAAAACACTGTGTAGCAACTATAGGGGTATAATATTGCTGAGTACCGCCTATAAGATACTCTCCACTATCCTACAAGATCGTATAGCTCCATACGCTAAAGCCATCATTGGTCAATATCAGTGTGGATTCATCCCAGGCAAATCAGCGATTGATCAGATATTCACCTTTAGGCAAGCGATAGAAAAATATCAAGAATTTAAGATTCCATTATATCATCTATTTATAGACTTTAAGGCCGCCTACGACAGCATAGCCGGGGTAGAACAATATAATGCCGGGGCGTGCCTTAAATTACATCGGACTCCTGAATCCGATCACAAAAAATATTATCCCAATGAAGCGTTGTACAGTGGGGCCAATATAAACAGAGTGGATAACTTTATGATCAAGCTGATCCGAGGGCATATTGCGAGATCAATGAGCTCACAGAACGATTTGATTTTTGGTGCATATTACCCAAACAATATGTATTATGAGGTGGTACGTCGCAATGGCTTTATTCCACCAGAAGCATTCCTTAGTCTTGACATGAACGGCCTCATACAAAATGAATCCGCTATACCGTTGATTTATCACGTGCGTCGGTCGGGTATAGATAAACGAATATGTTTTAATCGAGAGGTTGCGCACACTAATGAAGAGAGCCTGCAGTTCAGTACGGCAGTAGCACAGAGAGACCGAAAAGACGCGAATAGGCACCGCCAGAGATTTTGGTGGCTGAGTGGCAAATAAAACCCTGTTTCCTTATAAAACTAAAGAAATAATAATAATAATTAAAAAAAAAAAAAAAAAAAAAAACCGACAAACAACGGAAAGCTTACATAGATTTAGCATTTCGAAAATTTAGTTTTGATGTTAGGTTTAGAATAGAGTTAAGTTAAAAAAAAAAAAAAAAAAAAAAAAATCTATAGATAGTTTAATATTTAAGTTAGATATAAGGTAAAAACAATAACAAGAACAACGTTTTTTCTTTTCTTCATTTTCTTTGTATCCAATTAAGTTCCCTAAAAATTCATGTAAACAAAATAATCATAAAGTCGAAAGACAAATTTTCATGCTTTAAGCGTATGCATGTAACTTAGAGAGTGCGCAAGGGACCAGTAGGTTAAGAAATAAGATAACATAAGCTAGAGTTTAATCATTTTTGTCTAGCAAGTAAGTAAATTATAATAATAGGAAGAAATAAAAAATGATATGTATAAAAAAAAAAAAAAAAAAAAACAATATAATGCCATGAGGCATTCCAAACAAATTGATACGACTTTATAGGTTGACCATGACCAACGTAACTAGTCAATTAAAAATAGCGGGATTGCTGTCCAAACCAATAAACATCTTTAATGGACTCCGACAAGGGGACGGTCTGGCCTGCCTCCTCTTCAACCTGGCGTTGAAGAAAGCAATCCGTGACTTTCGCGTTTAAACAAGAGGGACTATTGTCACCAAGTCCAGCCAGATACTTGCCTACGCAGATGACATCGACAACATCGGTAGAACCGAATCAGCGGTACAGGAATCCTTCACCGAAATCGAGCAGGCGGCACAAAAACTAGGAGTGCACATTAATGAGGGAAAAACTAAGTACATGATGGCAACTTCTGCGAAGAGAAGACCTAACGTTGGTCAAACTATCAGGGTAGTGGAGCACGAATTTGAAGTAGTGCATCCTTTAACTACCTTGGGTCAATAGTATCAGTCGATAACAATATGGAAGAAGAAATACGCGAACGGCTGATTAAATCCAACAAAGCCTACTATGGTCTGTCAAGGCTCTTTAAATCCCGAAATTTATTCAGAACTTCCAAGCTACTACTGTACAAGACCATGGTCTTACCAGTACTCATGCATGAGACCTGGGTGCTTAATAAAAGGCACTCTGAACTCTTGGCCGCGTTCGAGAGGAAGTTCTGAAGGAGAATTGTTGGCCCCGTATATGAGGGAGGACGCTTCCGGAGACGCTACAACCATGAGTTGTACGCAATCTACCTTGAAGCTAATGCTGTAAGAAAAATCAAGCTCGGTAGACTCCGGTGGGCGGGACACCTAGCTCGAATGAGCGAAGAGGAGACTGCTCGGAAAGTCTTTTGTGGCAGGATGTATGGAAGGAGACAGCGCGGTAGACCTTGTCTGCGCCCGAGCGATGGCGTAAACCAGGACGCCCAGAGCCTGGGAGTGCCAAACTGGATGACATCGGCTCGAAATCGGGACCGTTGCAGAGATTTGTTAAATAAGGCCAAGACTGGATCCCGGTTGTAGTGCCGATGATGATGATGAATATATTATTATTATTAATAATAATAATAATAATAATAATAATAATAATAATAATAATAATAATAATAATAATAATAATAATAATAATAATAGTAATGCATCATATAATTATACTACTATATTATTACAATTTTCTTATTTCGCTATTTGTAAAACTCACCAATAGATTTAGCGGTGGGTTCTCTTCAAACTTGTAATAATTAGATATCAGAGTTATGTTGCCTATTTTGCCGCGCTCTACCAGGCGTATTATAGCCTCTCGTATCCTCAATGAATCACTTTTCATTCCGAAGAAATGAAACGTAATATCCAGCGAGTTGGTTCTGTAACGAGCAATCTTTAATTTCTAAATCAGGAACTATGTAAAAACGCAACTTACGCATTACTAATTATTTCCAAGTCGGTGATTTTGGTGATATTTGGACTTCTTAAAATTCTGCTAATCTAAAAAATACAAAGAATAACAAAATTATTCGAATTATAGTAAAAAAAAATCGTTTAGTTCCTACTAATTTTAATACATAACGCAAGCGGAAAAAAGGCAAGGAATTCGGAGAAGAGCTGTTGGTGTGTGGTGTTTCTAACAAATACACCCACAATACACAAGTAAATAGTGAAGAGCACCGAAAGGAAACTTGAATAAGCCAAGCATCAGAGCCAGTATACCATAGCGATATCATAACAATTTCACATCAGTTGAGTGTACTTGAGTTTAAAAAAAATCGTCTGATGCTTCGATGCTTCGCTTTTAACCCGTTTCATCGTATGTTTAAATCACCGTCTTCACTATCCTTGCTTAACGCTACAATCCCAACGTGTGATCTGTACACACACAGCACACACTCTCCCATAGTAAACAGGCTGTTAAACTACGATCCCGACTTCCAGATAGAGAACCGGCACACTCGCCTGCTCCGACGTCCTCTCGCTCATTCGATACTCGCTCTGTCGTTCGCACACGAAGTTGATCGTAACAAAGTTACTGACGAGGGAGTACTGTGGCGTTTCTAACAGGTGCACACACAGTACACAAGCCAATACTGAAGATCATTGAAGTAAATTTGAATAAGCAAAAGCATCAGAGCCGTATACCAAAGCGATAACATAACAATTCCACATCAGCCGAATGTACTTGAGTTTAGGAATCGAATTCGTACACGCGGCAGTGGCCTGATGTGTTGAGCTTTGGTTCAATAATTTAGGGATTCTGTTTCAGTTCCGCAACATGTATTATAAATTATACCAGTCGGAAAAAACATACCACACGGAACGCCACCTATTGCTGAATAGACAAAGGCAAAATTGTCTATTCATGTGAAATTTTCCATGTTACTGTTTCCACACAGTGCTTGTTTACTGTTTCTTACACAGTTTGTTTTTAACACTAAAAAGAAAATATGATATATACGGTGCCTGCAGCACTTGTGCTAGACAGTTTTTACTACTTGATGTACTCTAATCGTGCTTAAAATGAAGTATAAGTCTAATCGTTTACTTGTCAACGTGCTTTAAATCGTTTCATTGTGAATAGTAAATAAAGTTAAATTAATGTATGTTTAAAAAATGTGTTTAATTACTGCCCAATGCGGCAGTCATTCGCTGGGCAACACCGCCATTATTTGCTCTTCTGCTCGGCGCAGAAACAGCCCTTTTGCTGTTTCCCAGTTGGCGAACCATCGGCAACATCGGAGATGCGGTTCCCAGCTGGCGAAACAGATTCTAACCGTGATAGCGTCGGTTCGAATCACATGCTCTTCACTATCGTCGCAAACGCTATAGGTGCACATTAACATTAAATACATGTTGCAATTGCAAGACAGGATATACGCTGATAGAGCGTTTTACGTTTGTGTAGTTCGACTGAAGAAGGATTGCTGCTGTCTATCTATTTATATGAGATTAAACAATAAATAAATAAATAGCGCGAACCAGTACTTTCACACGTGAAAACCTGGGGAGAAAGAAAATAATCTCCATTTTCACTTGAGCAATACTTATGTTAACATCTGTAAAACCGAACAGACACTCTACGCTCCGTCTTGTTCTGATGATAGAATTGAACGCCTGCGTGTCCTTCGAGTGGAATTCAAAGTGAGCTGTCTTGGATGCACCACACCAAATATTACAATTCTTTCAACAAGGAAATACATCAGACAGAGTAAAAAAATTCATACATTTCATAAGAAAACTTAAACACTTGACAGATTTTTCGCATCTTTAAATATATGCTTGTCCAAGTTATTAGAGTTTTTTTGATTTATGTGATGAAAGTACAATTTTTATGATGAAAGTACAACTCATAGACAAGTGTGAGTCTTTTTAAATTTTTATTTATTTTTTTATTTAAATGATTTTTTTAATGTAATTTGTTGATGATACAATTCCGGCCATTTAAACCGCCGGTATCAGAGAATCCAGTAGTTTTCACATCTGATTTCAAACTACTTTATGATAATCCGCGTTCGAAGGATCAGTTCAAACTAATATAAACTATAGGCACTACGAGCTTTAGGAAGATAGTCTCTTGATTGTTGAATGAAAGGTTCTACAGTTCCGAATGACGAATAGCCAAAATGTCAAACTTCGTCGAATGCTTTGGAAATACCAACAGGATGATTTCGTTTTATTCACAGATTTCTTCGAGTCCACTATTCAGTGCGTTAATGGAGGAGATCAAATATTGCTAAACGTCGATATATTGGAGAGAGTAATAGAGTTGCTATTCTTAGCGTACGGTTACAGACACGCAGCAGTACAACTGTTGCATATTATCCATTTGAATAACACACAGAAGTTTTCACAATAGTTTAGCGAGTGGAGAGGAACATCTCTTTACAATTATACTAAATCCATTCTGTCAAAAAGTACTGATTAAAGGGATTGTCAAGGATCTTTTTGTATTTAAATTGGCACGACTGTCCACTTGTTACCCAATAATTCAATCACACAAAGCAACACACCACACACCACACACTGAACACTTTATTTTAAATAATTTTTTTTTTTTTAACGTACACACAACACTTAAACCTTTCCTCACATTTTTATTGCACATTAGACAAACGACTTTAAACATCCATCTTCTTTGACGGGTACATATCCACGACCCTCATAGACTCCGATTATAAATTAAATTGCATCCGTTCCGGGCAATGGTTAGTAAGTGACACTCTCTTCTATTCTTCTTTGACCGTGCAGATCGAAGGATGGATTATCCGTTTTTACTTACCCTTACCCTTACCCTTATATTTCAATCACACAATAGGTGCATGTCTCGCAGTACATTTTTTGTTTATCTAACATTGAAAGTGTTTACGATCTGCGATTGCTTGATTGTGTGGATGTGCATAATACAACCCTTAGGACCTTGTATTTTCACAAGTGTTTATCCATGGTCAACGATAGAAAAGATATTTCGTATTTCTTATTGCATCGTTTCCATGGAATTGCTTATTGTTATGAGTAGCAGATTACATACTTTGTGCCATCATTGATTCTTCCAGATGTGGCATCTGGATTCTATGATCCGTCTGTGTATGTGTGGCGTTTCTAACAGATACACACAACGCCACTTACGTATTTAGAATTTTCCGCGCTTTTACAGATACTCATTAATGTTTTGGATATGTTGACTAAGATTATCTAACATATGGTGGTGCACATGAGTTGAGCGGGCCAGGATTACATAAGCTGTGTGGGTTTGTGTTGAAAAGAGTTGAGTTGAGAAGATTTCCGCAGTAGATGGAGCCAGAAAGAACAGAATATCGGACAGGATTTTGCGTTCTTCCAAGGTGTTCAGGTTAATTAATTTACGACGGTTGGTGTAAGGATCCGAATCAGAGGATTTTTCCATCCCAATCCACTGAGAAACGATAAAAAAAAGACGTTGAATGCTCTTGTTACGTCCAAAACCACCCCCCAAACGGGCCAATATCAATTTTGATATCCAACAAATTGAACTAAACGTTCAATTTGTCTATATTGAATTCAATATAAATCCAAGACGTGATATACGAACCAGATGTTCAACACGTAAATTCCCCTGGATCCAAATCTGCGGACCAAATGACCAGCTCTCAAGTAAAGTTGGTAAAAAGCATAAAATGCACAGCGACCCCGTTTCCTTAAATCCTATTCAAGGAAACATTTCCTATATGGAACAAAGGAAGGCGATCGTAAAAACATTCGCTGAACAACAATACCCATAAGATACAAAAATATCTTTGGCTCCGTTGTCCAGTAAAAAAGAAATTGCCAAGCCTGGGCACTGCTGGAAATCCCAGGTAATACTTAAGGGATTCTAGACGGTTGCCGATCCAAGGTAAAATACCTAAGGATCAGACAAAGGATGCGCGGGCTCACAAAAGAGATCCTAATATAAAGAATCTTGATCTTCCGCACAAGGAAAATAACACGTTGCCTTGTGTTAACAAAAAAAAAGAAGGTTTTCCTGCGATCAAACGATCGGAAAAGGAAGCGGAGCCATTTTTTGATAATTGACCATATCTGTCGTAACGTGGTACAAAGTAAGTTGATGAAACAGTCGGTCGTAAAGTGCTGCAAAACCGAACGTCTAAATTAATGACTTACGTTGAATTGTGAATGTATAATTTTAGACCTAACGCCCAAATTAAGTGATATATGTGTGTGTTTGTCTAGAAATAAAGATTAGTGTAAATAAACAAAAGAGTGTTTGATTTAAATGTGGGTCATACGTGTGTGTGTCGAAAAGTATTAACATTGCCGTGGTGAAACAGGAAAGTATTAACACTCTCGATTCTTCGAATGTGATTCTGTTGATAGGGGGGAAAACCAGCTAGCATAATCGAGCAGTGGACAGAGAAAGGAAATAAAGGGATCGGGTGACCTGGGGGTTGGAGAATTCTTAAGAACAACGCTTTATAGATCCGAGAGTTGAGTTGGCCTTAAGGGTCATCTCGTCCACATGTGAACGGAAATTAAGTTCTTCATCACATAAAATACCAAGATTGCGGATAGATTAGACAATGGTGAGTCTTTGGCTATGAAGGAAGTGCCGACAGTGAGGATAAGGCATGCATTCTCATGCATAGATTATAGACTGGTATTTGACGATATTAAACTCCAAGCCGTTTTTATGACACCAAACTGCTAGGTTGTCAAGATCTGTTTGGAGCAGTATAGAATCAAGTGGTGATATGATAGTGTTATAAAATATTGTGTTATTAGCATAGAGAGATACACTGGAGTTCTTGATATCCATATCAATGTTGTTGGTTGTTAGTATAAAAAGTACGGGGTCTACATGACTGCCATAGGGGATTCCAGAGGTTAACAGGAAGGGTTTGGATATCGTTGATCTGAAATGTACAGTATAGAATCTATCTTCCAGGTAAGAAGAAATGCATTTAACAGAATGGATTCAAAGCCCAAGGTGGACAATTTAAAAAATACAAGTCTATACCAAAACCTTTGTCAAAAGGCTTGCTGAAGTCACTTGTACCCATGTCGAGGTCCTTGCGTCTCGCTAGGGATGACCTGACAGTGTGAAGAAATCCATGTTGTCTACGAGGAATAAAAGATTTCCTGTCAAAGTTTAACCTATCGCACAGAAAGCTTTTCAAAAACTGAGGATTATACGGGAAAGCTTAGCAATAGGGCGATGGTTCGTGACAATGCATTTAGGATGTTTTTTGTGTATGGGGGGTTGAAGGAGGGTTTCCAAATATTGGTAATTCACCTTGAGAGAGAGAGAGAGAGGGAGAGAGAGAGAGGGAGAGCGAGGGGGAGCGAGAGAGAGAGAGAGAGGGGCAGACAGAGAGAGAGATAAAACGAAGATTTTTAAAAGGGAACCGAAAGAATAGATGATATTTTTTAAGGAAAGTGGGAAGGATTCCATCAATGCCAAGTGTAAATTTGTCATTGAGTTGAAATAATTTGTTTTCAATTGAGTGCGGATCAATGGAATGGGGTAAAAGTGGGCCGAGAGAGAAATGAAGTAAATAATCGAGATAAGAAGAATCGGAGACAAAGGAATCATTAGTGATTAGAGATAGTAAATGGATCAGTTGTGCTTGCGGACTTGTAGGTAAGCAAAGTAAAGGTGGGCCGTTCTTTGTATTTCGGGAATTGAAAGAGTCTTTGGTGATTTTAATAAATGGGTTTGTGTATCAATTAAATAGTTTTGGTATAGCGTATTGTAAAGTTCGGTAAATTAACAAGGGAGAACATTACTATCGTTAACCATATGCTTCCAAAGCCCACATCTTGGTGCATTTATTGTATAAGGAACGAAGACTGTGATTGTACTTTGATTTGGGGTAATGAGTTTGGAGTTTTATGCTGAAAAACAGGAACGTACTAGACTAGGTGATGGAATTGTAAATTGTTCCGTAAAAAAGTGTGATCGTGATCGACCCTCTACAAATATGTCATCGTAGTTGAATGAGAATCTGCTTAGACAATTGTTGAGAAGTCGGAAGTTTGTTTTGAGAACGTTTTTGTAGTAGACATGACTAAGGGGGGCGGAAAAGAGCCATCGACGACTAGCAAGGGGGGGGGGGCAGTTATCGATGGTTATTAGCATAGAGGTTATTAGTTGAGAGGACTAGGGGATTGAGTGAAAGTGAAAATTCATAGGGTAGGTTGTGACGATGAGATGCAACTGCCTGCTCATGAAGTTCAAAATATTGGGAACTTGACAGAGCCTAGAGACTGGTACCCCCTATGAATATATATCCCTTTGCAGGATCGAGATACTAAATGTAAAATAATCATAGCGAATAATGTCCAATTTAACTGTAGCAAGCTAAAATCGCCAAAAACGATGGTCTCATCCTGGCAATCACTTAACTCAATTATGCGGATAATTACCGTGAGAGCGAGTTCTGAGGTTTTCTTCTGCAACCATAAGATCAAGTTCTTTGAAATAATAGTTAATACCTTTCCTCCATTCGAATTCGAGTCCAATTGGCATTCCGGGAGATCCATACTGTTCATTTCGGAACTTTGGCGTTAAGTTAATTTTTAGGTATCAACGATTCAATTAAGAGTAACAGAGTCTGATAATATCAAAGGCGAAGAGTCCATAATTTTGTGTTTAATAAGCTGAGGGTCCTGAGGCATCTGGGTATATAACCCTGAAATATCCTTGTGAAAACTGAAACAGTAAATCAATAGGCCAACAGCTAAGTTTAAAAGATAAAGTGTTATTCTCATATACTTTTCTTGAAGGGGAAACGCAGTGTTAATCGCTATGGCACACGGCTTATAGGTTTTATTTCTTTGATTTTCTTTTGGTACTGTGTTTCATGAAGGTTTATGTAGTGTGTGTATCGGTTGGAAACGTCAACGTATTAGTGGGAATACAACTTTGTTGGCTGATTTACGAGCTGAGTTCAGATATTTCAGGAATAATTTTTTTTTTTGCCAGAGCCTCGTGACAAATTTTTGTTGAATAAGTACATATGCTCAGATTTCAGTAGTTGTAGCAGTTCTGTTTTAATTGTTCCAGTTCAAATAACTTTTCATATATTTGTCCTTAAAAACATTTTTCTTCGCAACCTGTCTCTGCAAAGGACTTCAAAGGAATGTTTCCTTCTCAGCATTCATGGGAAAAGCTATGAATAATTTTAGGAATTCTTCAGAAAAGCACTTGAAATTTTTGCTGCTTTATTGGAAATTCAAGACATTCCTCGCACACTTGATTTGTGTCAGAAACTATACAGGAATCCTGCGCGTAACCGGCAGACACCGTGTTTAAATTACAAATTATTAACAATTTATTGTGTTTATTTAGTTCAAAATGATTCTTTTTTAACCACGTTGCAAAATCTTATAAAAAATGTTAATTCGTTTTTTTTCTGTTTTAAGCGCGAAGTTTAACGTGTGTCTAAACGTGTGTGTCTGCGTTTTAAATGAATGGTCTTGATTTTTTTATTTTTCACTTGCCAAGTAAACTTTGATTGGAAATTATTATAGTAACCGAACGTCTAGGTTTGCTACGAGGGTTGCCTCTTATGTTTCGCGATTTGGCAACCCTAGTGTTGCAATCCGGCAATTGACAGCTCTGTCGTAAAGTTGGACATTGTTGAGGTTATACGCACTCAGAACGTTTTGACATACGAGCGCTATTTGTGTTGTTTACAGTAATTTAAAAGATTCATCTCGGCCCAAAAATGGAATTAAATCGTCAACATTTTCGTGCGATTATTTTTTACAACTTTCGGCGTGGATTAACTCAGCAACAGTGCATGGATGATACTAATTATTTTTGGCGATGAAGCTCCATCAAGGACCAGTGTTTATCGATGGTATGGTGAATTCAATCGTGGTCGTAGTTCACTCCAAGATGAATTTCGTGAAGGTCGTCCAAAATCAGTTGTTGTTCCGAAAACCATTGATGCTGTGCGCGAACTGATATTGGAAGATCGTCATGTGACCTATCGTGAGATTGAGACAACATTTGGCGTTAGTGGGAACAGCATACATTCAATATTGCATAAACATTTGACTGTCAAAAAAATTTGTTCGCGTTGGATCCCACACAATTTGTCAATCGCCCAAAAAAAGGCTCGTGTCAATTGGTCGAAAGAAATGCTCAAAAAATACGGTCGCGGTGCTTCGAAACACGTCTATGACATCGTGACAGGTGATGAATCGTGGATTTACGCGTATGAGCCCGAAAGTAAACAGCAGTCGACTGTCTGGGTGTTTCAAGATGAGCCAAATCCAACAAAAGTTGTTCGCGCACGAAGCACTTCCAAGCAAATGGGCGCCTGTTTTTTCGGAAAAACTGGACATGTCGCAACCGTACCACTAGAACATCGCAGAACAGTCAATTCTGAGTGGTACACAACCATTTGTTTGCCAGTTGTCTTCCAAGAAATCAGGAAAACCAACCGCCGAAGACGGATCACTCTTCACCACGACAATGCGAGCTCTCACACATCGGCTGCGACAACTGCATTTTTGAGCACCCAAAACATCGATTTGATGGGTCATCCGCCGTATAGTCCTGACTTGGCACCGAATGACTTCTTTTTATTCCCGTACGTAAAAAATAAACTGAGAGGTCAACGTTTTTCGACACCTGAAGAAGCGGTTGCTGCATTCAGAATGCATGTGTTGGAGATACCTCAATCAGAGTGGCAAAAGTGCTTCGACAATAGGTTCAAACGCATGCAAAAGTGTATAGATCTTCATGGGGAATATTTTGAAAAACAATAAAGTGATTTTCGATGATCAATATTTGTTTTTGTTCTCTAATCCCGAAATATAAAAGGAAACCCTCGTATAAATTATTTTAGGCAGGGTGTTTTTAGAGTGTAATTAAAGAAAAAAAAAGGGATTTGGCAATCGGCCAACATTTTATAAATGCGCCACTGTACTTAAATCAGAGAATTGCTAAACATACTTTGGAGATTGAGTATGAAGTTGTTTATTATTTTCGAAACTACTTTTTATTTATCGTGCTAGTTCCTCTAATATTCAAGATAAGAAAACAAATTAAGTCTTAAATGAAAATCAAATCAATACTATTTACGATTAAACAAATACTAACTATTATAATTATTTTCTTTAATAAGTTTAACTTAATCTTAATATGTCCATGCTGGCGGCGTTTCGAACAGTTACACACATAGTACATAAGCAAATAGTGAAGGACAACATAGAAAGAAAATCGAATAAGCAAAAATGATCAGCCGTATACCAAGTAATACCATAGCAATTCCACATCAGTTGAGTGTACTTGAGTTTAGAAATCGAATTCGTGCACGCGGCAGTGGCCTGGTGTATTGAGCACTGGTTCAATATTTTAGTGATTCTAATCGTTATAGCGGCGGTTCTTCACTATCGCCACAAACGCTATAAGTTCACATAAGTAAAACACTCTCAAAAACCTCGTTTTAAAAAAAGTAAAAAGGACCATGAAAGTGTACCTAGCACATCGAAATTATACCAGAATCTGAAGATGGGACACCCCTATTCGAATCCCATATAAAACAATCAACTCAGCAGATGTTTGGACAGAATTATAAACTTTGGAAGAGAGATTTATATTATTAAGGCATATATCTAAAACAGTGAGTTTGCGACTTATGCATTGCAACTATCGCCGTTTGAAATTACGCTCAGTTACGAGATTTCGGTTAGCGCCCTAGGTGGCTATATTGACGAAAATCCTGGGGGACGAATGGGTGTACGAATAGCGGTTCAACTGACGAATATCTCTAGAATTGTGTATTTTATTTTTATAAAAGGGTGGTACGGTTTGTATTTTATTTTTATAAAAGGGTGGTACGGTTTCGAAACTGCGAATAATTTTGTAAAGGTATAATACCATACGAAATGCAATGCGCTATAAATTTTCTAGGGCGATGAATTAGCGTATATTATCTAATCTCCAACTGTTTAAAATTTAGATGACATTATATATGAATTAGCAGTACTTACACAAATTTTAATATATTTCACTTAATTGAATTCATACATTTCAAAAATATACCAAATTATACTGAGACGCAACTCTCTTTAAGAGATATTTTATTGGCACTCGGTAATATAGCTTACTGATTGCGGTTCTCACCTTTCTGTGCGAGACTTATTAGACCGCCCAACAAGTGATTATACGTCGCAAATTCTGAGTGTTAGATAGTAATTGCTAATCCTCCTATTAGTGGGAAATATACGCAGGAGAACGGTGTATTCAACAATTACAGAAACCCCCAAAGCAGTTTAAAGTTGTTGATGTAAGTATTTTCTTTTCGTTGAAATGAGAAGTCATCTTCAGTCAACTATATTTTTTATTTGACAACTTTTAAACATCAGAGTAAAATAATATTCATAACTTCGTGGAAACAATCAGCGCGCCACAGTTTTAAAATTAAGCAGACCCGACGGGAAAGTAAATTGTTTGTGAATGATTTACATTTCGTTTGCAGTGGAAGGCATTTAAGAAATTTCCTTCAGATGCATAAATTGTGAGTGATGAAAAGGACTTAATCACTAGGGATGTCTTTAGTAAACGTGGAATTTGAAATAATAGATCGCAACTTCAAATGAGAGTTAATTTAAGTTCTTAATCTGGAATTCTTGTCGTTTTTGAAATATCTTTGCCCATCCTGAAGGTATAAGAACCTTAAAGAGGTTTTTTAGATTTTTGAATGAAGTTGTATTTCATTTTCATAAGCTTTCAGTATAGACTCGAAGGCAATCATCTGTAATTGTATCTATCACTTATGGAGATGAAAATGACAATATTATAGAAAATGCCCAACAGGTATTCACTGGTAATGACATAAAGCTATCAGTATATAATTGAACAGGATAGTTTTCGACTTATATTACGGCATACATGCTTTAGGCGCATTAATGAGGAGACGATATTTAATATTCATTGGGTAACGGTGTGTGCTGCTCGGGTGTTCATGAAAAGAAAAACAAAACCAAAAATAGATTAAATATTTCTATCAAATACAAAAAGGGAAAAAAGCAATAACTTATCCCTCAATAAGTTTTTGGTCTAACTAAGAAAAACCGATGTTTCGTTTTTTTTAAAATGCTGCTTTGTCCATCAAAATAGTCTCCTTTAAGCACCCAGACATGCCCATCCCCAAATACGGATGCCACAACCTTGCGAGCTGACTTTTGAGTTTTTGGTCGCTTTGGGTGACATTCACCGACTGCTTTCCACTCAGCTCGCCTTTTTTGGTTCAACTATATACTAGAGGATCCATGTTTGATCCGTTGTCATATACAATTGTACAATCCATTTCACAAGAAAGTTTTTGATCTCGCTTGAACAGCTTGTGACAGTATTTTTTGGTCTCTGCCACAGAAAATTAAATCTAATTTATTTATTTTACCTGTATTCTTGGTGTCAGGAATGGTCAGGAATGTACAGTGTTCCCGCTCTCGGCCAGATTAGTCCTTTCAATGATGAATGATTTAGTTAGAATCCATAGATCAAATATTGAAACTCCTCTATTTCCATGGGCACCATTAAAACAATTTGGTATTTTAGAAACACCTCTCCAGGTCAGTGATCAGCATTTAATTGCAAATAGATGTTCGTGACACTGTACAAAAAATTATAGTTGATTGTTTTTGCACGTTCACACTCGGGTCATATCTGAGTTAGGATTTATATGAAGGGTAAATTTTGGCAACCGAATCATTTGAAAGAATCTGACACTGGGAACTTTAAGTAATTATGAGATATATTTAAAATTCTTCAAACAATTTTAACACTTTTGGGAATCTAGTGTTTTTTTTTTGACAACATTCCTTAAAACAAAAAAAGGCACGGGTTTCTTTTCTTTCTTTCCTCTGCGAATTCTCTACCGGGACCAACAACAACCGTACTCTTTGCTGCTCTTTTTCAATCCAATCGAAAACGGAATTGCAAAACCGTATATCAAAAAACATTCACCTGTTCTCTCTTTCGCTCCCCATTCACGTCCACTTCGAAAACCGAATTCGAACTCGAAAAGCTGCACGATCCATACCCGTATCGGGGCGTGTTCGAAAACTCACTTGTGGATCGCGCAACTCCTCCACCACCTTACCATCATACCATTTTAAAACAAATTGTATTAAAATTACCAATTATCGAATGATGGTGGTGGCGGAAACCGCACGTAACAAGCTCCAAAGAGCGCACAGAATCGTTGGAAAACTGTTGTCTTTGGTCTGACTGACAAAACGCAGCACCCACTTCGAAAGCAAGTTGGGCATGCTCAAATTTTCCTCTATTAAATTGTAAACACACTAATGTATAGCTGCTGGCAACACCGCGACAAACTTCCTGATCTCCTCCTCTTCTCAAGTATCAATGCAAGTGACGGTAGTTGTATTTGAATAGCCGAAGTGCATGGACATGAAATAAAAGATATTTGGGGTTTCGGTCCCCAAATCATCGTTGTCGTCGAGAGTCTGATGGCGGCTGGTGATCTTCTTCTGGCGGCGGTTGATGTCAAAGTCTTCCGATTGATGCACACGTCCGGTCACAGCGGCGGCTTAAGTCGAAGTGCCCGTGTGTTCGCGCCAATTGTCCACACATGTGGTATTTGTCAAACGAAATTGGCGGAAAAGATCTGGCGTCGGTTCTCGTTCTACGTGTGAGCGACACCAACGTAGTACCGCGTCGACTCCACGCCAATTCAGCCGTGACTCTTCTTTGTGTATGAAGGTGACCGAGAGTGTGCTTGACTTAATTAGTCGAAAGCTACTCTCGGTGTGAGTCTTTGCTTATGGCGACTGCGTGGAGGTTGTGGATTTTGCTGATCCGCCACACATATATGTACAATACAATGTACCAAGTGCACGTGTTTTATTTATTAAACAGCAAATACAACATAGCCCAGCTGGCGTGAGAAGTGCCAAAACAAAAATTAATAAAGGTATAAATAGAATAACATAAAAATAAAACAATTTAACAGGAACAGTGAGTGAAATGGGTTATCAAAAGTCTGGTATATTATCAATGCACGATAAATAATGTTATAGCTGGAGGAAATTTAAGGCTATGTGGGACGTCTACACGGTTGCCACTAAAATGAGGTGCGAGAGTCAGACCATTCAAGTCACTAGATTTTTATCATATGCGGGTGAAGGGGATGTTACAAAGCTACGGAAAACTGTGAATTGTATACGCAAAAAGAACACATGTGGGGGTTGAAGTATGCTGCCAGTCATGGGCACAGGATTTACTCAGTCCCCAACGATGTTGTTGTGCGAAAATGAATGTTCGCCCGAAAGAAATAGAAAACACTTTTAATTTTGTTGTTCTTTATTTTGATTTAGGAGTTCTTAACACAACTATAACCAGTTTGATTTTGCTTCTTTTATTGTCACAATTGTTCTTTAAAGATTATACCGTATTAACAGCACAACGAATAAACACGACGCTATAATAGTTAGGCAGAGACCTTTTAATGGCGCGACCTGATGTTATGACGATTGAGTAAGTACTTTATGACCAGCGGCGTGACCGACGACAATGATAAATGTCAAGCGACTCTGAATGCAGCGCAACATGTGTACGCTGCTGTGGTTGGATTGTGACTGGTGAATTAAGGGTGAAATTCTGTATTTCACTCCACACACAGGACAACCAAAAGAGACCACGCCTCTGCTCTCTCAACCTCACGCCCGTCGAAGTGTGGGTAACTTTTGCTAATAGGGAAATTGACGGAGATGGAGTATGAGAGAACAGAAACATGATGTGCTGTGATCTCGGGGTTGCTTTGTTTGTGTCTGTTGGTATCAGATGCAGCTACTGACATGACCTACTGACCCAATGGTACGGCTATGGTGTAGTCAGAGCGCATTGAACCGTGTAAAGACAGAATTTCAGACGAGAGGAAAACCTAGCTGATGTTATTCACCTGCAAAAAGAGATCATTGATCCCAAGCGAATGGGTGATCTGCGAAAAGTCAATAGGACGCCGCGTCGGCTGCGGATATAATACCATGGGGAAAACTCTGTGGAATCTTGGTAAATACCCAAGCCAATGGATGATGATGCCACCGCGTCGCTTGGTTTGACTTGGTTGTTGCTAACCAATACGAATGTAATTTCCGGTGGAAATCCCATGGTTAGAACAATAGTGTTGCCGTATGGCGAAGATTGTAGCTAAACTCAATTATGCATTATCTGCATGGGATAATGAGTTTGGCTATGCGTCCTTGGGGAAATTATGTATTTCAGGTGAATAACATATGAGGGAAATGGATATGTATGACGCGCTGAAAGCGGTCGAAATAAGGTGGAAATAAGGTGGAAATTGTGGTTGAGATTGTGGGTTGTTTCTCATGTAGAATAGAGAAATCCCCGCACACATAATCAGAGATCGCATAATCATCGGTGTAGCAAATCACAACGCGCTTAAAACAGCACAGTTTGACTTTTTTATAAGCAAAAGAGATCTGTCGTGTGGCAGAATGCAGGTCAAACGGATGAAGAATGAACGTGCAGCGATGGTGACAACACTAAGGAATGCGAGTGATGGAGTTGATAAAATATTAAACGTCAATGCTATTAATTTTAATCCCAATTTCAGACTCGAGAAAAGAAGAGGAGATCAGCTGAAATACACAGGTTACCAAACCAGGAGAAAATCGAATATACCATGCTTTAGAAGCAACCAGTTTCACGCGTTAAGAAAATGTCCAACTGAGGGTAAAGCTGTATGTCCTGTGGAAAGTTCAATCACTTCGCAACTGTGTGCAAGGAGCGTAAAAATGCATATAGTCGAAGATTCATCAACGAGGTTAGTAACAATGAAAATGATACTAAACATTATTTCGCTGATCCTGAAGATGATTCGGTGATGTGCGTGAGTACTGTCAATGTGCTTGATTTTGCCTCAAATTAAAAAAAAAAGTTGGTTCCAAAAATTAAAAATTATGAACTTAAGTATTGAGCTCAAATTGGATTGTGGTGCCTAAGTGAATTTAATAACAAAGAACTTGGTAGAGAGATTAGATAAGATCAGTAGTATCCAGGACGTCTCAATGAATGCGTATGGTGGGTTTCGAATATTTACTGTTGGTTCAATAGTATTGAAAATACTATTGTTCTACCAATGTTTTGATAAGCTGAGTATTCAATGTTTACCTAATACAAAATTTTTTTATTTTTGCAACATTTTTTATTTCCGTTTTTTTCGTAGATTCTAAATTATAGGTTAGACAAAACATGGTTACATTTTAGGTTAATTATTTTATATTATAATATACTGGTCCTACGCAAACGCTCTAAACTAAACTTTACAAGCCATTTGTACAATTTGCCTTTAGACCACAGAACTTTGTTTGTTTTTTAATTATGTTTATTACTTAATTTAAATTTAACTAACATCTACATATACACATTTTTTTGTACTTGCTTAAAAACCTTAATTTAATATAACTTAAATCTTATTCTATCCTAATCCTAGAAAAGCTGAGGCTGTGTAAGCTGGTTGATGTTGGAGCTCTTCTCCGGTCTTGAATTAGGGATGAAGATGGGTAATTTAATTTTGCGCACAGGAAAACCAATAGAGATCACGCTTCTGCTCTCTCATTATTACGCCCGTTGAAGTATGGCGAATACATCGGTTAATTGATAATCGATGAACATGGGAGAATGAGAGAACAGAGACACAAAGTACTATGAAACCGGGGTGGGTTTGATTGTGTGTGCATGAATCAATGCAGCTCTGAGGTAACCCACTGACCCAATTCGGTGAATGTGCTGATCTCAGCGTGCTTTGCCCGGGAGACAGAATTATGGAGAAGAGGAAATGTGGCCGGTGCTATTCACCTGCGAAATGAGATCATTGATCCCTAGCGAATGGATGGTCTAGGAAAAGTCAATACTTGGGAAATAATCGGCGTGAGAACCAGACTCTAAGACGGTGAAATAGCCCCAGCGGTTTCTCTATGATGCAACGACGTCGTTTGGTTAGATTTTGTTGTTGCTAACCAATATGACGTTGAGATTTCCGGTAGAAATCTCGTAGGGTTAATGATATGGAGTTGCCGTGTGGCAAAAGGTAGCCGAATTCAATTCTGCATTATCTGCATAGAATAATGAATTCAGCTATGCTTTCTTTTACAGGTAAAATAGCTGAACGGTGGGATAGGGGATAATGTGACGCGCTGTAGGCGGTCGAAATAAGGTGGAAATTATGGTTGGAATTGTGGGTTGGTTCTCCATGTAATATAGAGAACCCCCACAAACATATGTGCCAGAACGTTAAATTTTCGTTTTTTATTAAGTAAAGTGCTGTGTGCTTCACGTGTGAGCATTTTAGGCTTCGTTACAAGTACAGTTATTTTTTTCCTAGGAAATGTTTACCATGCTGTCAGCAGTTCAAATTCGAACCCTCTTCCTTTATGAATTAAAAATGGGACATAATGCATCATTGGCAATGAAAATATTAATGACGCTTTTGAAGATGTAGCGGTAAACGAACGCACTATACGACGTTGGTAAGGAAAGTTCCGTTCGGGCGATTTTAGTCTCGAAAATGAACCAGATGGGAAACTAGAAACGTTAAGTGACGACGATGTTTTAAGAGCAACGATGGATGCGGACCTAACGAAATCAGTGCGGGAGATTGCACAAAGCATGGGAGTATCCTCCATGACAATATGCCGACACCTTTCTCTCATAGTACAGGTAAAGAAACTCGATAAGTGGGTGCCCCATGAACTGAACGCGGCCCAAAAACTACGCCGCCTGAAAATCTACACATCGATTAGATTAAGAAAGCAAACTGAACCGTTTTTGCACCGGATAGTCACCTGTGAGGAAAAGTGGATACTGTATGATAACCGTAAAAGACCTTTGGCGGATGTTGTCTTTAGTCGCCGGAGTGTTCACACACAAGGAAGAACACACTGGAGCAAATGCTGTCGCCAGTAAAACACACGAATACTTTGTTTTTATTTCAATCTATTTTGCTTTGTTTTGTCGTTTGCTTTTAAAGTTACATTCGGTTAGTTACATTACAAGTGGACTGTCACTGAGTGTTTTAACACATCTACACCAAAACAAGGAGGCGTTAATTTGCACAAAAAAAGAAGAAAAATCGACACTATTACAATGGCACACATTCTAGTTATCTCGTGAAACTACGCTTGCGGGCCGTTCAAAAATTGATGTAATGGCGCGGCGCTGATATATCCGTAATTTTCGATTAAGTGTGCAGCGCGGATCGTACTCCTCGGTGGGGTTCTCTAGCTGTTCTCGATAGACTGTTAATTGACGACTGTCTATCGCGACGGTTGAGTTGCGCGGATCCTGTCGCTCGAAAGTTCTATATCGACTGTTGTACCCAAGGATTAACCTCGAGGGACGCGTGGTGAGTTTTCTTTCTCCGAGTGAAACGTGAAGTTTCTCTTTGTCGTGGTGAATTGGCGAGGATCTCTCTGGTTGATCTTAGCACATGTGCTAATAGATCCATTGTTTTCTCATGCAGCGAAGCTCATGGGAAAATGGAATTGAGACAAGAGGAAAGAACAAAGGAGGGTCGTAGGATCATTGTGTAGCAGCTTAATAGCCTGCAACGCAATTAGGACAATGGTGCTATAAGGGATTTCGGTATACAATGGTAATTGTGTCCCGTATCTTAGCTGGCGGCAAAGCTCGGATTATGTTTGCACGTTTGCAGGGAACGCTGGATAACAGGGGCGACGAAAAGGTATTCGAATTTAAATGCGTTAAATGCCCTTAGTAAGGCAATGTTCGTCAGTTTGTTATGTCCTTCGATCGCCGTGCAGGCGTAGGACGATTGGTCGGTCTTGTGACACACGTGTCTGTGGGCACGTGGGGTTGTTGCCTCCCAGATGTATGTTACCTTTGTTTCAGGTGTGGTGGAGGACTTTTGAGGACACGTGTCTGTGGGCACGTGTAATTTATCTATAGGTGAGTGTGTTCCTTGGTGGAACGACGACATCTCGACCAATAGTGGATTGTGTGGTTCGTAGCACCGCCACAAACCTGGGTAGTGGTGGGATGCAGGTGCAATAACCAAAACACACACCCAAGCCCGATCTTCACCAAAAAAAATGGTTATGGTGACAATTTGGTGTACATCGAAACGACCAATCCATTTTTCATTCCTCAACCAGGAGAAACGATAAATGCTATCAAATATTGTGAGGGAATCGACATATTGCATGCCAAATTGGATGAAAAGCAACCTGCGTTGGTCAATAGACACGGCCCGATCCTCTTGCATGTAACGGTGCAAAAACTGTTGCAGTTGGGATTTGAAATCATCCACCGTACTCGCCTGACATTTGGCCTTCCGAAACCGAGCAGAGGTCATAAAAACCTTTGAAGATTTCATTGCTTCAAAAAGTCAGCACTTCTACGAAAAAGGAACATTTGACCAACTATCACGTTGGAAGAATGTCATAGATGGCAACGGATCCTATTTTGATTGAATAAAAATTTACGGAAAAATAATATTGGCTTTTAAATGTTTACTATAAAATCTGACATTTCATGTGGTACAGCCAATATAAAAAGATTTAGAGACAAAAACCGCGACACAAAATTTCTTTATCACTATATTACCTGGATTTTACTTAAGGCAAAGATTTGCTTTGCCAGTGACTGCACATAGGGCCGACTCTATGATGAACAACTGTTGCACTGATCGACGCAGAACTGATCATTGCAAATATTCGACAAAATAGACCAATACCGGCTCGGTATTGGAGGTTAATGGAATTTAGCTAACTTATTACAAGTGTTTGATCATGTCACGGGCGAAAGGACCTCCATTGTATACGATGATGAACAGATTTGATTACCTTGAAATCATGTTGGCTCATTTGCGAACTTGAATTAATTTATTTAACTTAAAGGAGTTAAATAAATACTAACTAAACTGAGCTGAACATACTATTATTTTAGTATTATCTGGCCAGAGTCGGAATACTACTGAGAATTATGAGCAGTGAAATTAGCCGCAGTAATGATTTCAAGGTTATATTAATCATTTCCAGGAATAGTAAGTAGTTGGAATGTGAAATCGTTTGGTCAACTTTTGTGTATATATTTCAAGCAACAGAATTTAGAATTTCCATAAATGTATGCCAATTGACTGCCGTCATAGATTTATTTTATTTTTATTTTATCTATTATTATATTCGTACCTCGAAGTATTTAATAAATAACATTCCAAAGTGACGAACCCCCGGCACTAAAGATGATCCAATAGCATCAAATCGTCTTTTTATATCCTACAAATCCACTGCTTTTGTTACCATTCCACCAGCTTAAGATTACAATATAATAGATTTTAAAGCGAGTATTAATGATTTTAAAGGACGATTATGTAAATATGTAACCACATTGATAAATACAAAATTTGACGAATTTCATGTGGAGTTTGAACATGCAATTCTCCAACGCGCATGAGTGCAGGAAATTCAGTCCACAATTTATAAATGATACCTTGCTGTAGCCACAGAGTCTTTCCATTGTAATTATAGCTTTTGGTCTGCGTCATGAGTTTTCACACTATCTGCAAACGAATTTGGTCGTGCATTTCCACTGATCTAATTAAAGTACCAGATGTGCTACTTTAATTAGTACTCCTAATTAGACCGCGTTACAAAGCACGTTACACTCACCCATATCACAGGCGTTAACTGGATGATTATCATGAAGTTACCCTCAGCCAATAAACTTGTGAGCTCAATTTTTAGTCGACAGCTTACATCTCAATATCCGAGTGACTACCGTGAATTCGTCTATCTACGATTTGCAAACGTAAAATAATTTCGGCAACTAATTTTCGTCAACACCATAACGTAAGAAGATACCATTTGAGTAGCGCCAATCATACCCTATCGGAAAACGACATACAAATTCGAACCGTAACGACGGTAAATAACTGCCGAATGCGTCTTGTGCATTGGTATTTTATAACCCGCATATTTTCCATACTGCAATATTAGAGAATCAAATAATTGAAGCTCAGAATATTAAAATTTAAACTTCAAGGATCGCGTCCATGTGCCCCCCGCTGAATGGCATAATTTAACACAAAAATTAAAATGCGCCTTGTGTAACAAGCGAGCTACAGGCCGACATCCTGCTGAGTGTAATGGTATTCTTGGCACTTTTCGTCTCCTCATTATCGGTGTCCTATTGGTTTCATTTACACATATTTGGAGTGAGTGTTGCGTTCCACGGTCGTCCATCGAGGTGCTCTAGAACCTTTATTCCGTACAACGTATCCGCATCTATTTGGTAATAAGATCCGTTCATGCCACCCAGTGCCGAGTAAAAATTTGTGCATAATCCTGGACGTGTTTTTGACTGTCCCAGCTGAGTTTCGGTTCACTTTCCTGTTTCCTTTTTATTGTGTGCGTCCTGGGAATTCCTGTGAGCGCCGAAAAACATGCCAGGAGGCGTTGTATTTTTAATAGTTGTGCCTACAGCCAACTTCGAACGTGAACTTGTTTATGGTGAGTAATTTGCATTTTTTATGACCGCATTTTCTTGTTTTTTATTTTTAATTTTTGCCTAGAGGTCGTTGTAGACGGACGGAGGAACGTTAGCTGAACTCAAGTTTTCCTTGGCGTTCTTAATACTGTACAATTCAAATTTTATGTTTATATAATTGGGAAAACGAAGTGTCCTTTAGAGATTCTAAAATTTAAGTTTGCATAGCTGTTGGCTTCAGGCAATTTGAAAGTGTCCCAGTGCCTACTGTTGGCGGAACAGTATAACGCGTATCCTGCCGGAAACGTACGAGAATTCAGGCATGGGAACTACAAATATGCCAAATAAAAACAAACGTTTCTGGAGCAAAAACAGTCCCTGGACAGTGGTGGAATTTCAAAAAAAGTGGATGTTTAAAACGAGTACTTTCTCACGTTCAAACACAATTAAATGAAAATTGTCCGTGAATGCAGGGAAGTTGTTTTATATATTATCTCAGAGAGAGAGAGATAAGTTGTCATGACAAAATAAACACAATCTTTCTTACCAAAGGGCTTTATTGAAAACTACTGCTTTACAAGGACACAACTATGTTTTCAACAGGACGAATGAGTCCGAAACGGACTCAGGTCTCATAAGAATGAATAATAATAGTAATACTTTACCACACATATTTAAGACAGACACCCAAAGTGTATTATAAAGAAACAACCAAATCTAATTACGCACTTAGAATTGTGCGTCGGCGATGGAGTAAAAGGATAAATGTTCTTATACTCGTATATGATGGATGACAAAAAATGTGGAAAAATGTGATTAGAAGCAATAACTATTTCCGAAGACTAGCTCTGTAGATATTCACGAATGTAGTCACGTTGGCCATAAAATAACCAGATTAATTTAGTACACGGTTATTTAAGATTTATTTATATTTATGTTTTGTCCCATTAATGCATACGCCTCCTCTGTCCGTATACGTATTTGCCATTGTTCGAAACCGAGCTGGACGTCTTTGTGTAGGAACTCCCCCCTAACACGTGTCCTTTTTTTTCAGTGCTTCCACGGTGTAAAGTCTTGTTTTATTTAATGTAGATTCCAGATTGGAGAACCTATAAAAAAGTTTTATGATGTCAGATCAGGCGAATAAGGTGAATGGTTTAACACTGGAATATTATTCTTGCCTAACATTTTGAACGTCATTCACAGTGTTGTCATAAAGAAGTATCAATAAATGGTATTTTCACAATTAGGATGAACATTTTTTTTACAGAGTTGAGTTGGAACTTGAAAGTATGAGGGTGAATCAAATATAAACGGTATTGTCATTTTATACATTTATTGGATAATGTTACACCACTAACTATACTATCAACATTTTTCAATATAGTCTCGTGTGTGATCTACAGACTTTTGCCACCGATTTGGAAGCTTTAACATCCCTTGTTCATAGAAAGTTTTACGACGAGTTATTAGCCATTTGCGCGCGTGCTCTTCGACTTCCTCATTACTTCCGATTTTTTTCCTCTGTAACACCAAAGATTACGCACCCCGCAGTGGCCTCTAGGCTACGTATCCTGGCATCAACATTAATTGTTATTTTGGCACCGGCAGTCCCCTGCCGTCCGCGTCAAGTGAAACACCAAAAAAGGTATCACGTTTAATTATTTATTTGGCACCAGCAGTATGTATGCCGTCCGCGCCAAATGGTAGGGTTATTTGATTAAAACCTTGGCGTACTGGTTGAGGGCGGTTCGCCCTTGCTGTTCCTGATCCCAGTGGAGAGTCCAAATAATTAGAAGTATGTTAAGGTTTGTTGCCTTTATTTTATTTTAAGGAGAACTTATTTAATAATTCTATTATTTTATGTAGAGTAACAGGCCCGCTATACCAATGCAGGGCTGCAACCGGCTACTCTTTGTTATATTAGTCCATCTGCAACCACTCTTTATATTCCCCAAAATCGGATGTAGAAAAGCAAACAATGCATTTCCTTCAGCTTCGGCTTCGGTCTA